>KN469795.1:9847-32124 GCA_000787095.1 Periophthalmodon schlosseri
CTGTTTAGGTGAAAGCCCTGTGTCAGGGCCACAGCGCGTTTCTATGTCTCCTCACGTGTTCTCGTCGTGTATCACAAGTTTTGACTAAAACTCCAGCCTCTCTCTACATCTGCCTCTGTGTGCGGTGCTCTCTGCCCCCGCTCCCCCTCCCTCCCTGATCCAGCTCCTCACCTTTTCTCCTCTTTCTCTCCTCTGGTGCTTCTTGTCATTATAATCCAGGTTACGGAAAGTAAACGACTATTTTCTTCACCGTTTGAGTGAAACGTAAGACCTAATTTAGCGCACGGGCATCGCACGTGTTTCTGTTGACAGCGGTAACGCGCGCGTGCTCGTGTTTCTGCCGCTGGCGGTAACGCGCGCATGCGTTTTTTATTTCGAAAATCGAGATCAATATGGGGGAAAAATAGTGATTCTTTTTTCCCATATCGCCCAGTCCTAATGATCAGTATGACTTGCAAAAAGGAAATCTGTAGAATATTTATTAAACGATGCAACCAATGGAATTCCTATAAGGGCACTGCGATTCTTACCTTTTTAAGTTCATTGTATTCTGCTCAATTTTAAGCTACAACAAAAAGGATTTGGAGGCTGCAAGTGCTCAAGCCCGGCTGAAGGATCTAGAAGCTCAGCTCAACTCCAAAGATGCCACGCTGGCCACTGCCCTGTCTGAAAAGAGGGGTCTGGAAGCCACTCTTAATGATCTGCAAGAACAACTTCAAGAGGTACATCATAGATAGTTTACCATATATTCAAAAGTACTAACTTGGTTCATATTAAATTAATTAATTTGTTGTATATTTCATAGCTCGATATTAGTCTTGCCCAGACTAAAAAACAACTTGGCGATGAGATGCTTCTGCGTGTTGACTTGGAAAACCGCTGCCAAAGTTTGACAGAGGAGGCGGAGTTTCGTAAGAGCATGCATGTGGAGGTATGTTCTGAATCTTTGTCCCATTGTCATTTATTGTCTGTGGCCATAATTTGGCAACAGACATTTATTGTCTGTTGCCAAATCATGGTACAGAAGTGTTTTCTTTACCACGTCTGTACCCCTTTAAAATTCCATCTATGATCCACTGATACAATGGATCAGTGAAAAATAATACCACATTATTTTTATGTCGGAAAGGGTTTTATTTTTGCGCATAATATCTGAATTTGTTTGAGGCAAAAATTAAAACGTATTTTTTTCTGTACCGTTTTTTTTTTTCAATTCTATATTCTCTGTGTGTCGGGATATTATCAGGGCCTTGAGGGTTATAAATTGGTGCCAACATTGAGTTTGATTATTTTTTATGTGTTTTCTTTTGCAAAGCTATTAATTATAATAAAAATCATACACAATCTGCTAATGAATACCACATTTTATGCAGGAAGTTGTCTTCAAAAAAAAAAAATGTTCATGGATGCTTTTATGTGCATCTGCCTTAATCATATCCTGTTGCCCTTGCAGAGGTGTGTGCAAACAAAGCCAGAGGCATCTATGCTTTTTAATTGAGTTCTATGGAGACTATAGTGATTATGCATTGTGCAAATCAGACACATGACAAATAAGTACAAATATTGTGAAATGCACAAATTGACCAAATTGTATGGTATTTGGTTAAAAAAAGTGTACAAAAAAGGGCGGTGCATGTGGATTAAGAAAACCTAATGCACATGACATTCTGTGGAGTTGAATGGAACTATAAGACTTGTATTTGCATACATTTATTTACAAGAAGTGTAATTGTCAGGATTCTTTTGAAAAATGTAGTTCTGTTGATCTACTGGAAAAGCCCACAGGCAAACTATCTGCTTGCTCTGCTACCCCAACTGTTTAATTGACCATATTATTGAATTCTTATGCAAGGGTCAAGTGACTGGCCCCTGAACACTGAATCTGTTTTCTTGTAATGTAACTACATTTGGAGCTAATGTGTATTATGGTTCTGAGCTTTGCCTAGAGTCACACTGTTCAACACTGTTAGAGAGTTCATGACATGAAAAACTATGCTTGTTTTTACTGTTTTAGGAAGTGAAAGAGGCTCGGCAGCGCTATGAGACACGGTTGGTTGAAGTCGACTCAGGCCGCAAGGAGGAATATGAGTACAAGCTGACCCAGGCCCTGGCTGACATGAGGGCTCAAAATGAAGAGCAGATTCAGATCTACAAGGAGAACATGGAGAGCACCTACGGAGCCAAAGTATGAAAACCTCTAATCAACTTAACCTGAACAGAAGCAATGGCATAAATGTTTACAGAATTTAGTTTACACATAATGATATAGTACCATTTAAATTGTTGAGTGCTCAGTGTCTTACTACCAACAACATGATTTCCTGCTTCTCAGGAAGTGGTAGCGCAAGCTGAGTTCCTCTTATGAGGCAAGTGACGAGTAATTGGTGACGAGAACAAATCTGTTTTTATTCCTCAGCTGGAGGACCTGCACCGCCTTTCTGAGATGAATGGGGCATCTGCAAACATGGCCCGAGAAGAGCTGAGGGAGTCCAGCCTAAGAATCGAGAGTCTGAGTGCACAACTTGGAAGCCTGCAGAAGGAGGTGAGCTAAACACACTAGGAAATAAGCTATACATGCACAGCAGAAAAAATGTACCTTGGTCTAAAATATATTTTACACATTTAATTTGTAAAATGTGTGGTTGGCCATTAAATATTAAATGTATCAGAATAGCGTAATAATAAAAATCTTACCTGTAATGAAGTAAAGTCATCTGCGCCTCCTCTGTAGACTCGAGGATGGAGAGACCGCATCTCTGAACTGGAAGCAGCTTTGGCCCAAGAGAAAGACAACAGCCGTAGACTGCTGGCTGATAAAGACCGTGACCTAGCTGAGATTCAAGCCAAAATGCATCAGCAGCTAAATGAGTATGAACAACTGCTGGATGTGAAACTGGCACTGGACATGGAGATCAACGCCTACCGCAAACTTCTAGAGGGAGAAGAGGAGAGGTAAACATCGTCAAAGGACACACATTTTATGAGTTCTCCTGGTAACTTTGGTCCCTGTTGTTCTAGGCTGAAACTGTCCCCCAGCCCTACAGCTCGTGTGACCGTGTCTCGAGCCTCATCCAGCAGCCGTAGCGTGCGCACCACTCAGGGCAAGCGTAAACGTGTGGATGTGGAGGAACAGGAAGCCAGCAGCTCTGTGAGCATCTCTCACTCTGCCTCGGCCACAGGACCTGTCCTCATTGAGGAGATTGACACTGACGGCAAATTTATCTGTCTTAGCAACAGCAGTGATGAGGTGGGGAGAAGGTTGTTTTGATCTTAGACATGATTACAGACATATCAAACTAAATTGTCAATGAAAATGTTTCCCAGGACCAAGCTATGGTTGGATATGAACTGTTGAAGACAATTGGAGAATCCTCAGCCACTTACAAGTTCACTCCCAAATTTGTCCTTAAAGCTGGCCAAAAAGTCACGGTAAGACGTTTTTCACCCGCTGATTTGATCTGTTGTGTTATTGGCGAACCTTAACTCCAATCATATAGTATGTGCCTCTCCTGGTTGAATGCAGATTTGGGCCTCTGATGCTGGTGTGAGCTCCAAGCCTCCGTCAGACCTGGTGTGGAAGAGCCAGAGCTCGTGGGGAACAGGGGAGGATGTTGTGGTGGTGCTCTTGAACCCTCAGGGAGAGGTGAGGCAGAGTTTACCACACTGTTGTGTGGCACTAGTTTCAGTTTCAAATTTACCAGAGTACTTATAAAACGCTGTTTGTAAACAGGAAGTGGCAAAAAGGACCACCATTTACAATGCACCAATCGAAGAGGAACAAGGCGATGATGGTGTCGAGGCCATTGAGGAAGAACAGGAAGTGGTAAGATTGAGATTATATAATACTATTGCAACAGACATGGTAGTGAATTGTGTAGATAAGTATTTTGAACTTCGACATGTTTGTAAAATTCTTTGTATTGGCACTGTTGCTTTGTGTAGGTAAACGAAGCCAAGAGATCCAACTGCGCTATTATGTAAAGGTTTTCATGTGACTTCACGTCTGCTGACCACCTCCACTGAGCCCAGCCACTCCGCTGCCAACTACAATACCTACAACTATTTTTCTATCTTTTTATAGTGTTTTAATAAGATTTTATCTTTTGATTTTGACTTTTTCATGAATTTGGTTGTTCTAGTCAAAGCCAGGCTCTTGATACAATGTGAGTTTTAAACATTTTTTTTTTTAAATTGGGTTTTATATTTGTTATTTACTTGTGCTCTTGTTGGACTTAAAAACAAAGCTTTGACTTGAAGGCTGGTTTGAATTACTTTTCTCCACTTTGCTTTTAAAGTTGCATAATGAATGTATAGAAAATATAACTAATAAGCACACTAAGGACAGCAACAAAAGTTTCCTTTTGTGGGTAATCTGAAAAAAACTTAAAAAAATACGGTCACAATAACAAGGGCTTTGTCTGCAAATACTGCCAGTCTGAGATAAATCGTTCACAACCTAAACTGACAGACCAAACACTAAGGAGCCACTGATGTACCCTACCTTATCTGGACTGAAGAAAATAAGCCAAAAAAGAAATCTGGATGCTAAATTGTGGGCTCTAATGTGATCCTCAATAAAGTAACCTCTTTTGTTGACTTTAGAATATACATTGCACCACTTAAAGTTTTGATTGTATTGTTAACTTTTCATGTGTTTTAAATACTGTTATGCATGCTAATGCTGTAATCTTCATTGTTAAACTGTAAAATGTGCATTTCATGTAGCTATTGTCATTTTTTTAGCTGTGAATCAGGCCAAGTAGAAATAAACTTGTCAAATATTTTAGTAACTGTGCCAGCAAAGGTCTATTTTTATATTTGATATTTTGAAGTAGTTAACTGTATTCATCTACTTAAGTGTTCTAACTCTGGCTTATTGTTGGCCAGCCGAATCGTAATCATCCAGATGTTTTCACACAACTTTAGAATGTTCTGTTACACGACCTAAGTCCTCTTCAATAATGGTGCTATTAATTAAAATAAACGCATGGATAAACTACATTTGTGCATTAAATGTGAATGGAAGCATATTTTTTAAAACCAGATATTCAGTTCATTCAGGTCCAGTCTTACTATATTAATAGCAGTTGAATTCATTTTTAGTAACTTCTTAATGTATGCCCAGTGCATTCTTGAATAGTAATTTAAATTGTAAGAGATTCAGTACGTTTTACAGCAGAAAGGCCCTGACCAATAAACCAGGCCTGACACTTTTAAATGCAAAGAAAAATGTAGGTTTATCTTTGAACAGCAGCCTGTGCTTTTTCCCATCTGCCATACACTTTTTGGCATTTTTATGCACATTTTGAAAAGATTATTTCCTCCAATTTCCTCCACCTTTTTTTAAACAATTGGTATTTTAGGTGCATGTATTATTAGGGGCGTTAACCAGAATGTAGCTACAAAGAAAATTGAAGAATTGTGGTGAGAGTGAATGGACACTAAGGCTGCAAGATTTTTCGCAGTTGAATTGTAATTGCAATTTGACTGCACTGTTTAGGTAACATAATTTCCTCTGCAAACTAACCCTTTAGTTTTGACCTCTACAAACATGTTCTAAAATGTATGGGAATCTTGTATAGTATGGTTCTTGTAGCTGTTAATATTGCAGCCTTCATTCTCTCAAATGTAAATGCTCTTAGAGACAGGTTTCTAATGTGCACTGCGCATTGAATTCTGATTAAAAAAACAAATCATAAATCTAAATGTAATGCTTGTCTGTAAAAATCACAAATAGATATTTTTCCCAAATTGTGCAGCCCTAACAGATTGACTTTATCACATAACAAACCATAGCCAGTGGAATCTAATATATTTGTTTTATATTTGTACATGTTAGCCACACAAACACATCGAACTACATTAAAATATAATACAAACCATTTTTGGTTTAAGTTTATTTACTTAACTCAAACACTGTGAATTTAAAAATCTGCTCAAGTGCATATTAATCGTGGGAGTAATAGGCTGTGCTTTACTTGGGAAAAAAAGGTTGCGTTCACGTTCTAGAAATTGATAATGTCACCATTTCAGATGGAGGACAGAGGCCAAGAAAACTCTAAGGGAGACCGTTTTAAAAAGAAATATTCAAACTCATGATGTGAGGGGGGCCACTTTTGTCTATTCATGCTGACAGAGAAAACACTGAACTTTGTGCCAGTTTTTGTTTCATGTGGACAGGCCCAGTAATTACAGATAAATCTGTAACCTGACAGTTACGCAGCTAGTTCACCACAGAACTATGACCTGTGCAGCTGATCAATTTTAAACTACAGGCATCCGAGAATGTTGTGACATCACGTGAACACAACCTGTCCATGGGTTTCAGAGTGATTAAAATCTAGCACTGCTGCCATAGAAATTAGCTATTAAAAAAAATATATATCTTTTGAATGGACTCAAGTATTTAGAATATCACCTATAAGTATAAAGCTGAAACCCATGAATAAGAGGTCATGATTGTGAAACACACATTAATACAAGATTACATTGGAAAAGGCATTACGGAAAGTAAGATTTTTGGTTTTGTAGAGAAATGTGGGTAACTGCTATACACTGGTAAGCAGGAACTAGTCCATTAGTTTGTAGAACACAGTTTAGTTATAAAATCCCAGTGATTTGAAAGTATATTTGATACTTCCCTAGGCAATGTAAAAGGTAGTTCATTGCCATATTTAATGTGATTAAGAGTGCATTAGTTACATTTAACTAAGTATGGTTACAATAAAAGTGCAACTACTATTAAGGGGGTTGTCAAATATCTTGTAACACAGAGTGACCTGGGCTTCTTTCCTAACTGAATAACTTTGTGTTATTCATTAACAGTCCAATAACCATAGCCCAGTCCTAATTCACTCAGGGTCCTGTGCTCTTGACCTCTACTGACACTGTAAGACACTGTAAGACACTGTAGCTGAAAAAACACTAGTATTCTAATGTTGTCATACTAAGAGTCACAATTGTCCAATCACAGTGTTAATAAGTGTGTAGTTTGGTCTGGTTGAATTGGCAGTTCATAACAGCCAATATGGTGTATTATTCTGCTGAAATAAAGTGCCACATAATGGAGCTCACTTGTGGTCTTTGACACAAGCAGTTGTAGTCACAGATTTGTTCAAAGTGCTTTGGATGCTCAAACAATTGACTCTTTGGAGAGATTCTTCACCCGCTGCGAGCTGCTTAAGGAGTGCAGCACTGGCTCAGTGTGGGCTCTGGGCAGCAGCAGCACCACTCTCTCATTGGACTGCCTCCACTCATTGTAAAGACGGCAGTGATACCTAAGAGACACCTGCAAAGAAGATGCAAAATTTGGTCAATTTTGACTCAACTCAAGGACAAAATATCATTTTTTCTTTGATAGGACATGCAGCAACATTTTATGAAACCATAAATGTCTATTATACAAGGAACAAGGATCAACAGAAGATGACAAGCAAACTTAACATATATAGTTCCCTGAAGCTTATCAGCAACAAACATGACATGTTTGAAAACTGTAAATGTGCAGTGACAAGATAATCTATAGACAATCATTTTCAATATTGTTTTTACTCACTTTTAGCCACAACAGCAAATTGCAATACGTAATGGTCATAAAATTCAGTTACATCACTCAGTTTCAGAGAAATGGGCAGGACACATTAAGGACAACTTGTTTAGAACACAATGCATTGCAAATACTGTTTGTGCAACACTCACCAGAGTCCAGAAGAGGTAAATGGTAAAGAGTGCTACTGTCAGTGCAATAAGCCCCACAGCCTCCAGTCGGCTGGAGAAGTGTAGGTGGTCTATGGCACCTCGAAGGCACAGCCAACCAGAGATAGTAGCCAACGGTGTAATTAGCAGGAAGCACACCATATCACCAAACAGTGTGCGCTTTTCCTGACGAAGCCCTGGGTTCTGAAGCCACTAAATGATCAGAGAGATTTCAGCTGATTTGTACAGTTGTACTAGAAAATGCAATACATTGAACCACATGGCCCTTCTTTTACCTCCAGCAGTGGTCTGGACTTCCTCTGCACAGTGAACTGGTAGTTGCAGAGTTCACAGAAGCTAGTCCCTGAGGCAGAAAGCCAGTGCTCCAAACAGCTGCGGTGGATGGTGGCCATAGTGCCCAAACATTCACAGGGGGACAGCAGTTCCTCTTGCAGGCCTCCTTCATGACAGATACGGCACATGGGGTTCTCTGGTACAGAACTGGCACGGGGGAAAACACATTGTCTTCATGATCCTCATTTTTAATATCTCTGATAATACAAAGTATATGTAACAAAATCAAATTATTGTTATTGTGAGAGAAAACATTTCAGATTGTCATACACTATGTCACCATCTTTGTCAAATCAGATTATTGTGTTTGTTTGTTTTTTACTGTGTGATGTAAAGCAGATATTGTTCATTAGTCATCACAACATTTTTGTGATTATAAATCAGAATGGCTTATTATTTTAATGCCTATGTCCACTGTAACAAATAGATTCACCCTTACATTCCTAAAGTCAGAATGGAATATTGTCCCAGGACAAAAACATTTACTTACCATGGCTTTGTGCAAGGCTGGTCATCTAATTTATTCACAGGCTGCGTGTAGTAGTGAGATGTTTCACTATTGGATAAACTGCATTCATCCATTGTTTTGCCTGGCAGAGGGGGCTCATTGTTGAAGCTACAAATAGGTGAAGAATCCAGCTCACTCTGAGATCTCAAATGAGCTGAAAGACACTGATTGGGCAAAACCTCAGGCAGTAATGTACTCCGACTGGTCATTCTTGGGGTACAAAGTGAAGCGTTGGACACAAGAAAGAAGGCCTAGTGTAGGTCTTGCATCTGCAATAGGAGGAGACAGGAACAACATCAATTATCAAAGTTACTTTCACAGGTAGTTTACAGTTTACATCATAGGTTATTTTGCTGTGGTGCATTTTATGGTAAAAAATACAACAAAAATGTATGGAATGTGAATGTCTTTTATACTAGCCAACAGTTTTCATAATAAACCTAAACATGATTGTCAAGCATACACGTGGTTACAATGAGAACATGTTTCTGATTTACTCTAAGGACGGTCGATCTAACACGAGATTGTGTCTTGGGTGGTCACACAGAGTGCACCCCTGCAGCTTTGAATTATGTGTGCAATTGACAACATAAAGGGAAGTTTACAGTAGGCCCGTCCGCGACAAGCGAAAGCGCTACACCTCTTAGTTGGCTGTTCGAAGTCTTACCTTGATGCGCGCTGTGTTCACCAAAGAGTCAGACACAAAGAGTCTCACGAAATACTGACAGCGTAAGCTTTTGTGCGTTTCCAACTATGCGCTATCCGCGCTGTCGCTCATGATCGCTGTACTGTGAGTTTCCGCTTTGAGCAGAGACAGTGCAGCTGCAGCTGCCGAGGCGAAGACACCAAATTACTGCCCTGAGTAATGACTGTCAGGCACGCTCCGGTTTTAAGATTAAGTAATGTCATTATTATCCCTCCCAAAGCTAAAGAAGTACGCTTCAAAGTGCTAAATAGTTTACCCATGGGGACAAATCAAAAGACTTTACAACAAATAATATTATTATGGCATTTTTTTCATTCACAAATGTAAATTTGGTAACACCAAAACCTTATTTAATGTTTTTCTCAACGAACTGTCATCCCTGAGAGATTAATTGAAGCTATGCAAATCGAAGAAGGCACTTTGGCTTTATAATGGTTACACTACTTCTGACCCCTGTGGCACCTTAACAGTATTTATATTGGCTTTCAATGTTATTGTTTTTTTGTTAACTGCTCAAATGTGACATCTTGAATGTTTCATAAGCCTGTATGGTGTGATTATTGACTCAAAAAAAAGTAATGTCGCTGTTTCAGATTGGCTAAACTCTACTGTTTTGTGCCTATCAGACTCTATATTGGGAGATACGTCTTTTCTGCCCAGTTCTTGTGGTCAATGATATGTACCACTCCCATAAGCATTTACAGAACAAAACAATAGTCAGCCAAGAATCAATTACAGACCTATTACTGTAGAAATGTCTAAATCAATTGCTTGTGTTTTATTTCTTTATGCTAAAAAGGATTTCATGACATAAACAGAAAGTGGTTACTTTCTTAGATCTTAGAAATGTATTGGCCCTATAGACTGTATATATAAATCCTGGTATTCATAATCACATGGGATGACACGGACATATATTGAATACACAGTGCAATATAATTACGAACAATTTCCTCATAAGGTATTCACTTACTCTATCTGCGTTATTGTGATTCATTTAAGAAAAAATCTCCAGGCCAATTATATATTCGGCTGGTCTGGGAACTGAACAGATTCCCCCAGAAGAACTGGAGGAAGTGTGTGTGGAGAGGGAAGTCTGGGCCTCCCTGCACAAACTGCTGCCTCCGCGACCCGACCCCGGATAAAGTGGAAGAAAATGGATGGATGGACAGAAGCACAATATTGTTAAAACATGACTTATGAACTGCAATAAATAAATAAATAAATAACAGAATGAAACACATAGCAATTCGTAAGTATCTAAAATGAGTCAGAGGTATGGGAACTTTCTACAGCTCAAATCTTATTGTACTACAAAAAAAATTAAGAAATAGTTCCCTACTAGTTCAAAGAAAAGGTTTATCATTTACTGAATGATACGGGCTTATTAGTTATGACACTTTGGCAGTGGGCGTTTGGCTTGTTAACTTTAACACTCTACAGAAAAATGTAAACTATAGACATAGTTTGAAAGCCAGTTTATCTTGTTCAACTGCTCTTTGTGCAAGTTTAACAGCTTGCAGCACGGTAGGCCCCTAAAGTCACACAGAACTTGGATTTTTAAAGGCAAAACTTGGATAGTGGTTAGCTCTGCAGCTTCTCAGCAATAAAATAGATAAGGGTGCAATATATATATGCAGATCTGTGGAAGCTGACCACACTCACACTAAGACGTACACCTACTGTCTCAGCTACAAAAACCTCTGTAATTCTATGAATGCAAAATGAATAGGGTTAATGCCACATTGTTGAAAATTCCATTCCCTCCACCAGAGAAGTTACATAATGCTCCTTTAATCTAAACTGCAAAAGCTAGCCTATAAACATGGTATGTCATAATTAGTATTTTATTTGCTTGTAAGGGAGCATTTAACTACTACGAGGAATATGAGTTTTAAGGGCTTGAGTTTCCAGAAAGGCCAACTCTCCAAGAACACATTCTTAAAGGTGTTGACTTCTTATCGCTCTGGGTTGGTCCTCCTCCTTTTCCTTGTGTGGACTCACAACAACTTTCCATTTCCTCTTCCTTTGTGTGGGCTATATTCCGTAGTCTACCGCTTCTATGCTTTTTTGTAGGATAGCAGCTACAGTGTGTCCGTTGTGGCCTTTATTTGCCCCACAGTTTGCCTGTCTTGTCGAGCCTGATGGGAGAGGCTGCAGCCTGTTGCACAGGAGGAGCCTGTTATCTGCCGCCATACGCGCACGAGACTTTTGAAAGGGAAAGCCTCCAGATTCAGATACTGCGAGCCTCCTGACAAAACAACAGTGAAGCTGCCACTATGTAGACCAGTCAGACAGGAAACCGTCAGCTATTTTTCTATTTAAAGCTCTTAGCTGTAGGAGGGTTAAGAATTGTATAATTAAGTCGGCTAAATAACAACTTGCCAGTTTTTAAATTACATTGCTTATCTATTACATTTGCAGCTGTTATGATGTTTTTTTTAATTTAAATTAGGCTATATATCAATAGAAGCCTATTGGCTTTAATTCACAGCCCGTAGGCCTTCATCTCGATGGACAGCAGTAGCACACTGGCTAAACCACAGCTGTAGTTGTCAGTGAAGGTGATTATTGTCCCATGTAGGCTACCTGATGGGTCTTTATTTTGATCCATCCAGGGCTTACTATTGTTGTGCCGTTGGGCAAGACACGTAACCGCCTTTTCCTCCTGTGCCTGCATACACTGTAAGGGTGTGTGCATTGGTCAAGTGAACTGTTCCCTGTTAAGATTAGAGATAGTGGAGGAAAACCGTCTGTAAAATGACCATTTGCCATTTTGCCCAATTTCATTCTTTAAGCCACACCATAGACTGTACAGCTTAGCTCTAGCCTTTATGCTTTTATTTTGATGTCCTTCTGACTGATTTCCGGGTTGTGTGTTTCGCTTTGTGGCTCTGGGCGTGTCTAGGGTTTACGTCACATTGAGCGCACTGTGTTTATATCACCTGAATTTATATGTAACCGTGAGTAGTGTCTTTCGTAATAGCGCGCGTCCAGACGCAGACATGTCTCTGTCTCTCGGCTGGTTGTCCGCTGCTGTTGCGGGGATTTTGTCCGCGCATATTTTACAGAAGACGTGTTTTCCATACTTTTGGAAGGACTTATTCTTCCTACTCAAAGTGATGCGCTACGGTGTAAAGCTGGAGCTGTACAAGCTGCGGTCTGAAGTGTGCACGGTGTTGGACAGGTTCATCCAACAGGCGCAGCTCATCCCTGACAAACCCTTTGTCATCTTCGAAGGACAGACTTACACGTACCGGGACGTAGAGCAGCGCAGCAACAGGCTTGCCCATATATTTCTCCAGAACACCAACTTAAGGAAAGGTGACTGTGTCGCTTTACTTATGAACAATGAGCCCGACTTTTTGTGCGTCTGGTTTGCTTTGGCGAAAATTGGTTGCTCCATCGCTTTTCTCAATACCAACATCAAGTCCAGATCTCTAATGCACTGCTTTACCAGCTGCGGAGCTAAGACTCTGGTTGTGGGATCAGGTAATTCTAAAATGTGTTGTTTTTGCGTTACAAATAATTTTTCTAATTATTTCAGGTGTTGTAAACAAAATATAGCCTCTCTCATAGCCCAGTACCCGCTGAAGCCAATTTATTGTAAAAGTATCCTATGCTATGTCCATCAGTGGCCAGGATCTACTCTAGTGACTGAAACAATGTTTGCCTCTCGTGGCTCCCATTAACGCAGAGGAGCGCCAGTGCTGCTGGGTAGAACCAGCTCTGATAGACACTCACATGCAAGAACCTTTTTGCTATTTCCTATTGTAGGCTACATTATCAGGTGGGTTATAACATGTTATGTCATTTCCTAAGCACTACTTATTTGTGTTTGGTCTGTATAGGTTGTTATAGCCTATTTACAGACTGAGTCGTAGTTTTTTCCCAGCTATGTTTGGAAAGATATTTTGACTCTAATAAGATTCACTATGCTGTGGCCATGTGACAGGATACAGCATGATGCTGGTTTGTAACACTGTCCTGAAAAGAACCCCAGTAGCAGGAGGACTTGTGCTAAGTGTACGTTCTAGTGGACACCAGAGCAGAGGAAGTGAAGCCTAATAAGAAACACAGTGTTACCACATAACTCTGCTCCATATTCTAGATTTGGCATGTTCATGTTCATACCTCTATAAGATATTTGTCCTGTCCTGAGAAACACTAAGTATACATCTAGATGTATATGATATTCATATGAATATTATAATGCCTTTGGTCATCTGGATAAATATCATCTTACAACAGGGGTCTCCAACCATTTTTACGAGAATGCCAGAGAGCTACCAATTTTAGTGATTGCAAGAAATTGAGTAAATATAAGAGCCACAGCAAGCCTTAGATGAGGTACAGTTAGATGCCGATATAACCTAAACCATTATCCATTTATTAGTGCACAGAGTTAGGCATCAATATGATACATTTACAATGGTAACGGGCATTTAATAGGCATTTAATTAACAACATTTTTAGTTATTCTATGCTATGTATATTTCAGAAATCCTGTAGCTACTTCGAAGGAGGTGGAGAGCTACTGGTAGCTCCCGAGCTACAGGTTGGAGACCCCCGGCTTACAAGCACTATATAATTTTAACTCAACACCAGCTATTACCAGACCATTTATCTTCATTATGCAGCTGCACTTGTTCTTACACTAGTCTCCCTATAGAAAAGCATTTTAGTTATTGTCACTGGAGTTTTCTTTTGATTGAATAATATTGCACAAAACCTTTCGCTATTTAACTTTTAAATTTATAGCATGACTTCGGCATTTATGGTGGTACCTTTTGTATGAACCAAAACTGCTGTTAGTTTTTAAAATACCCACAAACACTTGGAGACAGAAAACACTTGGTCACTTAAAGCACACACTAGCTAAAAGTCTGTATTATGATTATTATGATTGCACCATAGATGTGGCAGACCTCTTAGACGGCTTCTTGAGCACTCTGCTAGAGGACAACATAGAGGTGTGGGCCATGAAGAGAAGCTTTGAGCACCCACAGGTGCACACATTACTGGATAAACTTGACACTGCTTCCAGCAAACGTGTGCCTGCAGTACCTCGGACTACCAACATCAAAACTCCAACTCTGTACATCTTCACCTCTGGAACAACAGGTGAGCGCACAGCTTCTGTTAAACACTTGGGCTGAACAAACTCCATCCCACTTTCCTCTGAACAGTTAATAACAGTCTCAACGGTTAAAGAGTGGCTTTATTTATCTTCAAGACAAGATGATAGTTCTGAACACGAATCCTTTGTCTTTGAGTCTCAGCCACCTGTACGGTTGTGTTGGCAACAGGGTAAACAATACGTCCCATTGAGTCGCAGTTCTCGGGGGTGGGTTTTACCTGATTAAATTATGTTTGTCTGCAATACAATCTATAATAGGTGTATAGATGCTTTCCATAGATATAATGAAATAAAAATCCATGTAATACATTTTAGAAAAGAAAAAGAACTTATAGAAGTATATATAATGATAGCAAAATGTATTATTATTACTACTATTAATTATAATTATTATTAATAAGCAAGATGTCAAAGTAAACTGTGAGGCAGCGTGAGAAGAGTCCTCAAAATGTCACCTATAACAGGAAGTTGAAACCCATAAATACATTGTACTGTGAATGGTTATTTATGGGTTGCAGTGTACTGTTTTATAGGCGCCATTTTGAGTACTTCTGACCATTGAAACGATACCCATGGATGCTGAACATGATGTCTGTGGTAGGGCTTCCCAAGGCCGCAGTGATCAGCCACTTGCAGAGCCTCAAGGCAGCAGGAGGATTCTGGGCATTTGGAGGGACACAAGACGACATCATATACATCCCTCTGCCGCTCTACCACAGCGCTGCATCACTCATCGGAATTGGAGGAACCATAGAGCTTGGTAAGTAAAGAACAGACGTAACAACTATTTTCTCATTTATTTATAACTGCAATACGCTACATAGAGAACACAGTAACACACGATTAACTTGCATAAAAAGTTACTGTGAGTCCATATTTCTTCCAACATCCAGATATGTGTTTGAGTTAGGAAATAATTAGTTGTTTGTGTTGGTCTTCGAACAACAGCAGAACAACCCACTCTAAATATTACCACAGAATGTAATGAATGGAAAAAACTGTCTGATTTGGACATTTGTGATGCCTATTCCAGAAAAATCCACGTGCTTAGACCAATTACATGCATTTGTCTCGCCCTGAGGAAGTCGTGACAAACAACATGCTCCTCACTGATCACTGAGAACACAACCAGTCATCAATCATCAAAGTTTTTTTTCACTTGAACTCACAACTTAATTAAATGTGCGGGCAAAGGCTTAACAAAGGCAGTTTTCATAATAGAGACTATTATGAAAACTGGCTTTGTTAGGAGTTTGTTGCCCCCATCCTCATTGAGGCCTGTATTACGTAATTCTAGTTCAACAGAATTTGAAATGCCTCCAAATAACTCCCAAAGGGGACAGTGCAGTGCCCTTCATCTGTTTGTTTAGAAATAATGGTGCAATGGTTTACAGTGGTTGACCATTCACTTAAAAACGGTAGGTTTCAGAATACACTCTGCGCTATACAATATTGATTTGTTCCATACAAAATGTCCTTACACAGAATCAATATTTGAAAGAAAACATGGTCTTTTTTGAGTGAGTAAATGAATGTAATATCAATGACATAAATCCAGTGTATGTTTTGATCAGGTGCAACTTGTGTCCTGAAAAAGAAATTTTCAGCGTCACAGTTTTGGAAAGACTGTCAGCAATACAACGTGACCATCTTCCAGTACATCGGAGAACTCTGCCGATATCTCTGCAACCAACCAAAGGTATTTCTCATAGTTAGATCCACACCATGTGTTTTGACAATTCATGCATTTTAAGCTTGACTAAATATGTTGAAATCTGACATCCTGAACCTCGGGCAATCATCGAGGAGTCATTCGTATATGAAGAGAGGCACTCTGTGTGTGGGGGGTTTGCAATGACGTTGGAGTGAATGTGGACAACTTGCTCTTTTGTGTTGAGGTTGTGTTCGGCCGTGACTGAGCATAGACACGTCCACTGTCAGGGTGAGGGCAGGGCCTGTCCTCCACTGAGCTTCACTGAGTTCTCTTTGGGTGTTTTTCAAGTCCCAGGATCCTCCCTCCGTAGACCACTCTGCAGCAAGTGTCCTGCTCACACCACCTGGAGCACATATGGAACAGGCTTCGGAGGGAACGACTGTGCCATGTTAAAAGCGATAGCTCTCAGAATTTTAATAAAAATCAATGCTTCTGCAAATGAAAAGATCCATGGGTGCATCCCTGGTAAATGAGCCAAACAGAGGAGTCGAGCGCGGAGGACATGAGGGCTTTGGGGGAATTGGAGCACTGCTTGGTGGAGCTGTGATGTGGATCTCTCTGAAGTGATTCAGAAGCCAAGGATTCCTGCAACTGGGAAACACCCTTTATCACCATTCTCTGCTGTAGCTCTGTGTGGGAGGGTCTGGCCTCAGCCCTGATTGGTGAATTAAACATGTGTGCGCACACTGCACATAACAGTATTAGGCAAATGTGTTTGTCATCTGAAGTGGAAGGGTCAGGTTTCTTTCAAGCATGACACTTACTAGACTTATGTTTACCAGTGGCTGTTACAATATATGTTATAAAATCTACATTATTGTTGCATTATATATGTAAAGTGTGCAGGACCGTTCTGCTTTGGAAGTTTGCAAATCTTCACGTTATCAAAGCTACTCCCCTTTCACCAAGGTTAGCATGTATGAATTAGTAACTTTAATTGACCCCGAGTGAGTATCTGACCGAAGTTACAAGGATCAGCTCCAGTCACCTTTGGCAGAAATATTTGCACAATATTTGCTGTTTTTTCACCAAACCTTATCTGTATTATATATTTTGTATTAAGATTTGATCCAATTTCTATTATATCCTTTATCTTACTATTAAGTGATTATTTTTATATTGTTATATTTTATTTTTGTATTGTTATTTTATTACATTTTTATTTGATGGAAAGACAGAAAACAGGACATGTAACAGGCACAAAACACTTCATACATGACATAAAAGATGGGTTCACACACAGATATTGTGATCACAACAATCACAACATCTAAACTGGTTCTAAACCAGGACTAAATCCAATAATAAAAACATTTAGAACTGGGTGTATGGGTACAATATTTGTGCTCACGTAGATCATAATGTCACCTTTATAACATGTAATCTTCTTTTGCTCAGACAGAGCTGGATAAAGTTCACAAAGTGCGGATGGGGGTGGGTAATGGACTGCGGCAAGATGTGTGGAGGGACTTCCAGAACCGCTTTGGAGACATCAAAATGTGTGAGGTGTATGGCTCGACGGAGGGAAACCTCTGCTTCATGAACCATATTGGCAAGATAGGAACCGTGGGACGCTCCAATTTCATCTACAAGGTGAGCGCTCATCATCCAAAACTTGCGTTAAATATTTGAACACAAATAAAACAAGCAGAACTTTAATCTGTTGGCCAGGATTTGTGAAAACAGGGATTTTTTTGGACTATGAATGTCTATATTACATGGTTGAATGTAATGTAGTAAGTGACAAATTAATAAAGGAAAGCGAAATTAAATTTAAGAGATAATGAGATAACAGGTCTGACTGAAGCAAGTTTCTTTTTTTATGCATTATGCCATAGCTAATACCCATTAGTAAACTTATCACTCATCCTCCTAATGCCTCGCTCACAGTGTGGTATGTGATGGTGCCAGTAACACAGGCAGTTTTAAGGAACAGACCACTTACATCCCTGTGTTTGCAGACTTGTGCCAGTATTTCAGCATCGTCTTCCTGCCCAGGTCCCAGCAGCTGCACAGACTCCAGAAGGCTATAAAAAGCTCTTGCAGTTACATTGGGTTGCACTGGAGAAGCTATAAGTAGTTTACATTCACCCCATGACAGGGTTATGCATTTGAAATTACACAGAGGAAATGATATTCAAATTCACACTTAGTCGAGTAGGGATAGATATGACTGATTTCCCCACTGCAGCGGAATAAATCTTAAACTCTGATCTGTACTGATTAGATTTGCATTTATGGGGAAATTATAGAGCAAAATATTGGGAGATCTTCAGGGCCCACAAGTGATGTCATTTGATATTTAAAATTTGGGGTCACCGTGTGGGCATGAATGGGCTGTCGTCTGGCTAAGTGGGATGATGCGGCAGTGGCTTTTGCGGCGTATTATCCTCCTTAATCCCTGTCTGTAGAGCCAGTGTTAATCAGCTCCTGAGTTAGTGTGGCCACATGTCTTTACTCTAATCTATGACCCCAGCTATTCCTAGACACACAGTTATATGTCTGCCATTACAAAACAATGTTATAAAAGTCAGTTAAAAGTCAGTTACATATTGTGCAGGTCATGACTTCAGTCTTAACCACTGCGTCTTTAATGAGGCTTGTGATGTTATTGAGGTTGTACTAGTATAAATACTTCAATTTACCCCCCGCAAGCCACAGTTTGGACACTCCTTACTCTACATTGGCTCTTTGAGGAGACTCTCATAAAGTAATCTGTTTCTGTTCTGGTACATTTTACAGCTCCTTTTCAAGTACGATCTGGTCAAGTATGATATGGTCCGAGATGAGCCGGAGAAAGATGAACATGGTTTCTGCAAACGAGTGCAACATGGTGAGAACATACAGTACAATATGAACACTTTGTACAAATATTTACTTAAACAGTGTATGTGTTACGTATTTCATGTGTTCAGGTGAAACTGGACTATTGTTGTCAAAAGTCAGCGCTCTAAGTCCTTTCTTTGGATACGCTGGCAGCAAACAGCTCACCGAGAAGAAAATCATGAGGAATGTATTTGTCAAAGGAGATGCCTATGTTAATACTGGAGACTTGATGGCAGAGGACCAGGAGGGCTTCATATGCTTCAGAGACAGAGTCGGAGACACATTTAGGTACCAGGTCAAGCTGACGATATTTCCAGAAAAATTGAGACATACAGTTTACTGCGCAAACAGAGATTTATCTGGAAGGGCGATGTTTTCAATGATATTAATAGGAGTGCGCCCCCTTGTGGTCATTGCACATTTGACATGAATCACCGAACTTCTTTGACAGAGACCTCATTTTCACTATATAAATGTTTTGCTGGAGATCAACCTGTTTCATATATTGTGGTATAAATCAAAGAATAACCTTTAATGTTATGTTGCATAGGTGGAAAGGTGAGAATGTCGCTACAACAGAAGTGACAGAAATTCTTGGTCTTGTGGATTTTATTCAGGAGGTAAATGTGTATGGAGTGGAAGTACCAGGTGAGAGTCACTATTTTTGCCCCTTCACTAGCAGCCACACAACATTAGTTACAGTTTTTTTTTTTTTTTTTTTTTGTTTTTAGGTATAATTTTAAGTTTTAAATCCTGAAATACCAAAGCAAAAGTTCTTAAGATGTTTAAAGCCAATAACAATGCAAGTAATAATATTTGTTTTGACGGAAATAAATTGTTTGAATGTGTGGTTCAGAATCTTCCCGGATACGCTCGACCACTGTTCATCAGACTGAAAGTAAGAAGCAAAAGTTGTATTATTGTACATTGAGAAAATATGTTATGTTAGTTATGTTCAAACTTTAAGAGCATTTTAAAAGTGATGATATGTTTTGACTTGGTTTATGGTTGTGATTTTCTGTTTAAAATAAGCGTTGGATAAATTAAACCTTCTGCCAGTCATGGGCCACACTAATGCTGCGTTGCTGATTTGGTCACAGGAGGAGATGGAGATGACCAGTACGTTCAAACACCAGAAGTTCCACCTGGTGCAGAGTGGTTTCGACCCATCCACCATCTCTGAGCCTCTCTATGTCATCGACTACAAACTGGAAAGCTACATCCCCTTCACAAAGACTTTTTACCAGAGCATTCTCACGGGGGAGAGGAAGCTATAGGCCTCACTGTGAACTGTGGCTACACATGAAGGAGGATGCCTTTTAGCACTTAAATGCAGTATTTAGATTTTTTTTGTCTATAAACAATATGCTTTCGATGGCTAGATGGAGACTCAGTGTCTATGAAGGATGTATATCAATGAAAATGCTATAGGATCTTTGTCTCTTAAAAGTTCCAATCTATGCAAAATACACAAGTGTAACTACAATACATCTTTAAAAATTAAGAAGGAAACAAATACATCTGATAACCTGATCTTTAAACTGCTACACTAAGGTAGGAAAACGTTTATGATGTCTTGATTCCCTGTGGGGATCAGTTTGCATTACAATGCAAACAACAATATGATGTACCAAATTTTAATCATAGTCTTTGCTATAAATATGTTCAAAAAGTAAACACATTAAGTAAAAATTTCACATAGGAATTTGTGGAAGTAAATGGATTAGAAATATAATGCACTGAATATGGTCAACCATATTTTTTTCCTATAAATAGTGAGGAAAATTCTTCGTAATTAATTTATTGTAAAGTAAAATGACAGCATCTGTGTTCCAACAAGTGCCCATGTGTTGTCCCATGTGTTGTATATGATGTGTACCTCCCTGTTTAATGCTGTGAACTTTATATTCCATTTGTCAGTGAAGGTTCATAATGACTTAGTGCTGCTATTGTTTACAGACACTTGAGAACATAGCACAAGTTACACCACTGTGTTAAAAGCGATGAATGTGTCACTGATACACGATTGCACTGAGTTTGATAGGAACACTCACAAAAGACTGAGCAACATACATTCAGGTAAAAGGAGGACTGAGTCTGTGCCTGAACCCTTTGGAGTACAGACAAATGGCTGGGCTCTTTATGAAGCTCAGTCTCTCTAGTTTTGGCTTCTCTGATTTACTTTATCAGTGGGGAGAAGCTACGCCTTGATTCTTTGGTTAAATATAAGGATAGGTATAGCTGGTGTCTGGAGGTACCGTTGATAGACAGTAGAATGAGGATTTGGTGGGTCTTGACAAATTAAAGCTAAAGTATATCTCATTAAAAATGATATTTAGGGACTTGTAATTCAGTAATTACAAATTCCAGGTGGAATTAATATAAAAGTCCTATTAAATTTTTGTGAATTTTAGGGTTATTTTTTTAATTTGTGAGTTTGGAGAACTAACTGGTCCTGATTCTTCTCAGAATGGTTGATTTGACGAAAATAAGTGTGTCACAGCTTTGCATTAATGTTTTACATGTACAAATTAAGAAAAAGTGCAGGGGCCCTCTGACTCTGAGATTAAGGTATACTGCTTATTTCTTTGTTGTGGAATTGTTTTTCATTTCAGAGTGTCTTTTAAAAATGAAATTGTCATTGTTGCTGTTGAGTTCACTAAAAACAGCCTTGTCATTGTCAGGTTGCTTTTATATTACTCATGAGGATTTGAAAGAAGCATTTAAAACTTACTCATATATTTATTTTGTCATGTGCTGCTAACAAGAGACTGAACTGGTCAGACTCCTCAAAGCTCTTTACATCAAGAAACACTCAACCATTCACACGCATAAACATACACTAGTGCACACAGACACTAGGGCTGAGGCAGGTTAAAGGTCCTATATTACACAAAATGGATTTTTGTGAGCTTTAAGCCACGTTAGAATGTTGTTACCTCATCAAAAACGGAGTTGTGTTTTGACTCACACATGCTTGAGTAACCGCTTATTATCTCCAAAGCTCAAAATGCTCTGTTCCATCTTGTGATGTCATGAATGTTACGACCCAACTTGTCTAGGGTCAGAGTGGTAACAAAAACCAAGATGGAAAAATGGTAAAATAAAGAAGTAATTTAATGTACAGGGTTGTAAAAGGTAAACTAAACAAGAGGGATCTAAAATTAAAGAAGTATTTAATGTACAGGGTTGTAAAAGGTAAACTAAACAAGAGGGATCTAAAATATTCAAACAGAAGGTAACGTGCAAGGGTTAAACAAAAGAGTAACAAAGGTTAAGTTCAACTAAGAAACTAATTTTACAAATGCATGACAAACAAACACAGAGTCAGTAC
>KN469797.1:2915-15684 GCA_000787095.1 Periophthalmodon schlosseri
CTCTGTCACCTCTGGTCTTGAGCCTGGCTTTGGGCACAGCAGCAGGAGCTGGTCAGCTCACAGCTGACCTCCGGCCTCTGGGTAGAGTATAGGGCTGCAGTAACTCAAATAAAGAGTACCACAGAGGGCAGACTTTTTAATACAATCAATAACATTTTGATTTGCACCCAATATGAAATAGAAAGTCAGTGCAGTTTGCTCAGAACGTGATGTGCTTTCGTCTCTTAGTTTTAGTCAGCAGATGAGCTGGAGAAGGATAATCATATATTTTGGCTGGCAATATATAAATAGTACAGTGAAACACTAAAGTGGTTCTTTGTAGTATCTACAATGTGTCATATAAGTTAATATAGTTGATATAGTAAGTCAATATAGTAATTATCGTGACAGGCCTACATGGGATACAATATTATGATCGCTAGTTTTCCTTATGATAGAAGGTGGTAGAAGTTGTAGTATCTTTGGTTTGGTAAGTTTTGCTAAACAGTGAATAGGATTTTCTGTTTTATGATTTAGTGCAGATAACATGTTGCAGTGCAAATGCTGAAATATAATATGAGATAAATATGAAAATTAAATTAGGGTAAATTCAGTGAAAGATTCAAATTCTTACTGTGAGCGGACTCGTCTCTGCGCAGATCTGACCTGTGACTTAGCCTGGTGTTGTCACCTGTACAAAATATGTCTATTGCCATACAGTGGACCATCCCAGGCTAAGCAATAACACAGAGACAAGCAAGTGGCGAAATGTTACAAGTGCTCTTTTAACGAGAAGTTCTTTTCTAACAGTAGTTTAGTTATTAGAGTGTGTAAGTTTCAGCCCAGCAAAACATATCCAGAAGTTGCTCCACTTCATACCAAAAGTTTATTGTAAGCCTCAAATTACCTACAACCGCAAACATGGAGAATTACAAACAAAACAAACCTGATATTTCACTCTTTACCAATCTTTTCTTTATCTTCTCTGCATAGATGGACCTCATAATGTGTCCATCCTCGGGCCACTGTCTGCCTCCCCAGGTCGGAGGGTGGAACTGCGGTGCATTGCAGACTCCATCCCTCCTGCCCGCTTCAGCTGGACCCTCAACGGCAACGACACACGGGTGAATGGCTCTGTGTACGTCATAGAGCGCCTCACTTTGGAGAGCACAGGAAACTACACCTGCTCTGCCTACAACACAGTCACCATGCTGGGAAACTCCACAGTCCTGAGTCTGAGAGGTGAGCGGAGGTACCTCATCCATCACTGTCTCCCCAAGTCGTCCCCATGACAGTTTAATTACACTGTTGTGTGTCTCTCACCCAGCGTCCTGCAGTGCTCCCTGCTGGTCACTTCCACTGATGCTGATCAGTGCGCTGACCCTCAGCAAGTTAATGTAACTGTGGGAAGAGGACCTGGCAGGTGAGATATGAAGAGGGGAAGTTAATATTAAAGTATGACAATGCTTTATTCACAATATAATATTTTAATATAATTTGCATTTTTATTTGCATTTTAGGTATTTGTGGGTCTACTGTAAGAAAATTGCAGTCTACAGTGGAAGATCATGTTTGTGATTATGTGATTATATTATGTTTTATGTATGTAATTATCAGAGAATGGTATATGGATAAAATATTTTGAATAATCTACATATATGCAGGTGTTGTAAAGAATGATGTAAGTCTCCAAATATCCATGTCACCTTTATTACTGCTACTATGGTTGTAACAGCAAGTATCACAACTACAACTTTAAAGATGCACATAACTTTTCTGGTGCAGGGTCCGCTGCCAGCATGTTTCCATGGAGATGTATCTTGCATGTATTCTGTTACAGGTGTTTCATTGCTCTAAAACAGCCATTCCCAAAGATTGCTGTGCCACGCCCCCATATGAATGCGAAGATCACACAGGGCCCCTCTAATAATATTTTACACTGCATATAAAAGAATATGTAATGTTTTCTCCCTAGATAATATGTTAAAACAATACATTCCTGTGGGCTTAATACTGATATAAAGAAATATAATCATATATCTTAAAGTAAAGTTTATTTAAAACTGAATTTATGACATGCTTTGGCCTGACCTCACCTCGCCACCAATCTGATGTGTAAGTTTGCGTGTTGACTTTGCATGCTTCTCTCCATGAAGCTAAATACGTTTAAGGTCATTCTGTGAAACATTTCATAGAGCATCTTTAAGATTGAAGCTTTTTGTGAGTTTGTTGAGTTGTGATAACGTTTTTGATACCCAGACCAGATTCTAATACAGTACTCAGGAAACAAAACATCTCGTAAATTCTGAATATTTACATTAAACGGAAATAAAAATCTTATGGTAACACATTCTAGTATTACACATATAGATCTATGCTGTACCCACCGGGTGCGAAGAGGCCTGTTTACTTAACCCCATCTCTCCACACTTTCGGACAGCCTCACATCTTCACCTCTGAGGTCAGCCGTTGTCTGTCTTATTACACAGCACCGCTCGGCTCTGCTCACCAGGCCCCCCTCACTCCGTCAGTACAATAGTGTTCTGATGCATGGAGGCTGTGACAGTGCCGCTGATTGCTTGTGTGATCTTTGGTTTTATGGTTTGACCCTGAGCTCTCAACTCCTCTGGCTTAGCGCATAAAGGATGGTTAACAGCAACAGGCCAATAGCTATATAAGGCAAGACAGGAGCTAAGCTAGCAAAGTCAAAGGTGGAACTGGATACTTTAAAATAGAACAGTATTTTAAAAGTAGTGTATGTCATATATTGGAACACAATGTATGTTCTAAGTTTATACAGTGTGATAGTCATAACACTTCTGAAGTTGGACAATTAATTAGTCCTGCATATATAAGTCTTGGAATTATTTGTGATGCAATATTTCCACAGTTATGCATCACACTATCGTACATGTATTCAAATATATGTGTACCTTGAAAACATGAATTTGTACTGAGTGTGATCCCATTTCCACAGATCTGTAACTTGGCCTGGTGGTGTTACCTGCTTGTCTCCATGCATACATTTAATGACGTACTGTGGGACATTGTAGACAAAGAAATAACATGTCCATGGAGACAAGCAGGTGGTGGATCCTCTTCCATTGATATAACCTTTTTTTTTTTTTTTTTTTTTACTTTTGAAATAAAGTACAACCAGTCCTGTTGAGCAAATTCACCCAAAGTAACCCCAAACCACCCACCCACAGCAATGCAAATCCATGATCTCGGACGTGTGTTTCCTTCTATTACACATTTGGTCGTGGCATTCACTTGATTATTTCCATTAGAGTGCAAACTCTGATTAGTGAGCACATGGTTTAGGAGGCAGAGCGGGGCCTATTACATTCATTTATTGCTTTCCTTCCAGCAAAGAACCAGCCCAGTCCGACGCACAAGGCTTTACATCCATGACCTGAATACCTTGCTAAACACCTGGGGATTGCATTTACATGGCCTCTGATTGGTTGAGATAATTATACAGGGCTTCTCTAAAATGGAGGATCCTGTGGGGGGTTTGACATAGGGCTACTGGAGCGAGGCTTAATCCACCGTTGGGTTTAATGTTCTTGTTTTATGTCCTTAAAGTCAGCAGTAGTCTTGCCTACACAGACGTTTGCAGTTAAATATTGTGCTTCAGGGATAACCAGGGCGATTCATCTCCTTCCATCTTATCCTCACCCCAAGTGACTCCACAACCTTTTGGATTTTTTATTCAAAAATCTTCATACTCCTATGAGTAGAGCTTTAATTTCTGCATCAATAATGTATTCATCACCAACTGTGACAGAGAAGGAGTGATATATCACTATCTGTTCTCTGTACCAAGGCTTATATTTGACCACATCAATCTGACCACGTTTGGTTTTTTAGGCTATTATATGGTGTGCAGTTGAATAAGTCTACTAATTAGAGCAGAATTAAATAATAATAAATTAATAGAATTAAACCTAATAGTCCATGAATAAGTCAATTGTGCAACTACAGAAGACAGTATTACAAGTAGCTGACTGTATAAACTTCAGAAAATACAAGGAAAAACTGAGATGTGTTTGTTTTATTTAAAGAAGTAAATTTTCACCTCTACTGTCATGTAGACACTCAGCTCACAGATGAGTAATGCAATTGTTTGGTGTATAAGCAGAAATCACAGTGGTTTCCTCAGACCTACCTGACTGTGACACTTCCAGCACACACACGATGACAGCAGGGTGTGCTCCGGTGCCATCAACAGTGGCAGCACTATCAGTCTCCATAGAGACAAGCAGGTGACGCCACCAGGCCAGTTACAGGTCAGATCTGTGGAAAGGCGACCCCGTTCTCAGTAAGAATGCATGTTTTTCAAGATATTCTTAAAGGGCCCATATTATGCTATTTTCTGATCTGTGTTATCATGTTGTTTCCTCATCAAAACAGACCTGGAGTTATGTTTAGTCTTATTCACACATGTTTCATACACAAACCCTACATATTTAGGCTGAGTTTTTCTCAGGAAGGAAAACACTCTGTTCCTCCTTGTGATGTCATGTGATAATACAGGAAGTGCTCCACTGTGTTTTTAAACTCCATACACCTTCACTAGAAACATTTGGAAACTAAAGGTAAGAGGTAGTTGTTAACTTGAAAACTACCCCTTCATGACATCACAAGGAGGGACAGAGCTTTCTGAGCTTTGGAGATGTAGACAGACTAATAATCCAGGATTACTCAAACGTGTGAATGAAACAAAACTCCAGGTATGTTTTTGAGGAGGTAACATCATTATAACATGGCTTACAGTTCACAAGATAGTTTAATGTCGTCCTGTGAAACATCCCAGACAAAGAAATAACATCGTCATGGAGATAAGCACTTGGCATACCCTCCACCATAAAAGTTACAGGATGCACATGACATGTGCCAAGGTGACAACAGTGGATCTCTGCATTGTTTGGGGATTTATTTGTTTTGAACTGCTCATATCTGTATTTTCAGATGCAGTTTACCTGTAGACAGTCAGTTTGAGTTTATGACTTAGTTTTAACAATAGTAAGCATATCTCCATGGAGGAGAAAAGCAGGTGATGCCACTATCCTAAATTACAGGTCAGATCTGTGAAAAGGTCATCAAACAAGTAGAAGAAACTCCACCCCCTTTAAATTTGTATATAAAGAAAAAAGGATCATGGCTTTGGTTGCAGAGAGAACCAGTCTGATCTGTAAGAGGATAGACAGTACACGTGTGTCCATGTTGTCCCTGCCCCCTGTAGTCGTGCTGTTGATGGAAGAAATGTCTTAGGGCCACTGGTTAAGTGATTTAGCCCTGTAGCTCCTTTAACCAAATCTAAAAGTGTTTGTGGGCTATTTCCTAATAAGAAACGCCACGCTCTGGAGCTAGTATCAGTGACATATTCGTGTGTTCAAAGGTCGTAACATGTAGCTCGTCTTTAGCTAATACCTCATTTTTATTTGGACTTCCTCTTTATCATGCTTCTGTGTCGTTTGTTTCCTCATCTTGTACTATTCTCTCTGGCTTCATTTTGCTGAGCAGTTTTTAAAGAGAAGTGGTGAATTGCCGTCGCCAGCGCAGAGCGGTGGTTTGAGCGGGTCAAACGGCCACATCAACTATGAAGCCGAGCCTGGCCCCGACCCTCTGTCCCCTGCTGATGCTGATCACAGGTGAGAAGCGGGTCATACTCACTTACATTTACTTGAGTAACTTTTACATAAAATTATAGTTTTCATACCATACTTTTGTTTAGAGAAATAGGCTATTTTAAAGCGCAGTAGCCTAGGTTTTGGTTGTGCCGCTGAGTCTTTGCACTGCGGTGGTTTTCAGGTTCGAATCTAGACTGTAATTATCAGAAATATCTATAAGGCAGTTTATAAATGTTGAACGTGATCACAAAAGTCAGCTTTTTAACATTATTCATTTTAGTTGACGTCAAATGACACCAAGAGAAAATCTTTGTGTTGACAATATTACATTTTAACATTTTCATCTTCACATGATTTAGTTTTTTTAGTGCTTTATCCTTTACTCTTAAACCACTAGTTTGCTCTTTAAATGATAAGTGTATTGCTCTTTTGAAGTAATGCTAGGCCACTGTCGACTTTTCAACTATTATGTAAGTGTCAATTTATATATTTAAGAATTTTATAATCTAATTTATTTTGTACAACAGACATAAATGTGTATGTTTTGTATTTGATTTGTTTCGTAAAATGCAGTCTTCTCTCATGTTCATACTTTTGGGCATATTTGAAAAGTGCATTGAGTAAGAACTGGATTTTTAATATGCAATCCAATCACAGTTGCAAAACTTGAGAAATTTCTCAAACCCTTCGCTAATTTGCCCATCATAAATGAATGTAAAACGGGCTACCAACAGTCAAGAGAAATAAGGATAATTAGGCCTGTCACAATAATCACTATATCGATTTATCGATATAGTGATTGATTGAACAATATATTATTGAACAATATATTTTGGTACTCAATATTTATCGCGTGTACAATTTCTTTGCAAAGGTGGGAGATTTTTGCCATTTTTATGTAATAAGGTCAGATTTCAGCTGTAGAGAGAAGAATAAATAACTTCTATGGCTAATTATCAGTTCCTTCTGCTATTTATTTGTTGCAGCTCAGGCCTTTTAATGATACAGTATATGTAAAAATGATACAGTATATGTAAAAACGGGTTTACTGAGACTCTGCTGCTTTGTGTCAGTGGCATAAAGTAGTTTCAATGTTATCGTTTATCTCAATATTTCTTTGTAGCAATATCATGCTAAAAATGTGCTATCGTGACAGGTCTAAGGATAATATACAATATATTCTAACTGTATTCTACCTCCTGTTTTTCAGTTTTGGACGCTGAAATCCATGCTTTGCCCAAGGTTTGGGGATATGTGGGGCAAGAAGAAATCATCCTGCCCTGTCAGTTAACCCCAAGTCAAAACAACGAAACAGTTACCAATGTCCAGTGGGAAATGCATGTGTCTGGAGTCAACAACACCAAAATTGTGCATGTTGTATCAACTCGGCAGACATATATACCTGATCTGTACAAAGACAAACTGCAGTTGAAAGAATATTCCCTGGTCATCAAAAACGTGGAGGTAGAAGATGCAGGAGTGTACATCTGTAGTCTGACAACATTTCCTGGTGGTTCCCTTCCTGGAAAAAGAAC
This sequence comes from Periophthalmodon schlosseri, assembly GCA_000787095.1. NCBI lineage: Eukaryota > Metazoa > Chordata > Actinopteri > Gobiiformes > Gobiidae > Periophthalmodon > Periophthalmodon schlosseri. The sequence continues at coordinate 10,066 of KN469797.1, forward strand.
CACACTAGTTGTAAATAGTGAGTATTACAATATTATTACATGAGCAGGTGTTAAGAGTACATTTATAAGACATGCACCCAAACGTACATTACATTGGCTTCATTAATAAAAATTATATTATACTTGTAAAATTAGCCAGTGGAGAGGAAAGAAGAAAGACTTGATGGAGAACTTGTGACAGAAGATCTTTAAAATGAATCCTAGTGGGAGCCAGAGCACCTTGAATTTTGTTCTTGATAATACTTTAATATTAAGTTTCTATTAACTTAATCACACTCCATTTGTTGTGTGTGTGTGTGTTTTTAATGAATGCTTATGCAGAGCTGTTTGTTTTCCCAGAGCAGATGCCGTTATCAGCAGGAGTGGTCTCTTCTATAGTGATCAGCGTCATACTGCTGTTAGGGATCATCACTGCCACAGTGTACTTCATTGTCATCAGACGGTCAGTGTGTGACGTTCAGTGTGTAGTGGTCAGGATGAAGGACTTACCTACTCATGCTCATAAAGCAGCACATTGTTTGGAGAGGACATGTCCACATGTGACACAGGAACATGATAAATGTTGGTTAGCATAGTTTTACCAGACTTAATATAAATACATTCTCAACTTCATCCCTCTAATTTATCAGAAATTAATGACAGAATATTTAGCTATAGACTACAGCTATAAGCCTTTGAGAAAATACTCAAAGGCTTAGTGTAGGATGCAGTTGGATAGTAATAGTATAAGTGAATTAGTCCTTAAGGGCATTAGCTATACTGTACTATATTTTTATAGCTTTTAACAAAAGCAATTGCTAATTCAGTCTGAAAAATTCAATCTACTCTTCTATATTTTTTAGCAGTCATTAAAGTACAGGAACTTTAGCTAAAATATACAATTTATACAGTCTATTTGCTTAAAATCAGTAAACTAATCATTTTGAGATAATGCATTGCTTTTATAATTCATTGTACCACTTTTTCTTTTATACACAGATGTCCAACTTCCTCCAGGAACAACATCTCAATAGGTGAGGAATACTTTTACTTCCTTCTTTTTGTTGTGCTTTGTGAACACCTGTTATAATTCTATTGATTGAATTTTTACTTCCTTCAATTAATGAATGGAATTTCTGACTTTAGATACTCAGAATGCTGTCTGGGATCCATCCAAACCATCATTTATAAAAAGAGAAGAGGTAAAATAACTCATTGTTTGGACCAGAACATCTGCTTGTACTGGTGTTGTCATCGTCTCTTCTGTCTCTCTCACTCTCTTATTTTTGTACTGCAGACCATCTATGCTGGTGTAGCGCTGCAGCCGTCCAATCACAATTGGGTAGAATCCTTAAATGATCATGTGATATATTCAGAGGTCAATGTGGACAGGATGAGACAAGATGAGACACTGTACACTCAAGTCATGAAAATCTAGTAAAGAAAAAATTAAGTGTGAATGAAACGCACGTAATCAAATGGCACACACCAGAGACAGTGTTTTGCCTTATATGGTTCCACAAGAAGATGTCCTCTACCCATATACTGTAATTATTTACTATATTTTAAGATCAGGTTTGCGGTGAAAAGGTCTTGAACCACTGTTACATTAATTTTGGTTTTATAGTTAGGCGTGGCAATGCTGCTTTTAATAATATTTTAGACTTATGAAAACATAACATCACAATTTTCACACCTGATGTTGTAATTGTATATTTATTCACTGAATTTCATTTAGCTATAAAAATAAATGTGAGGACACTTAACACAATATATGTTTGAGATGAGTTAAACTAATGCACCAACATATTGTCCTGTATTTCAGCCTCTGTAATGTGGAATCATACAGCACTTGATGACTCATTCCTTTTTGTTAGTTCTGTATTTGAAATGTTGAACTTAAGCCAACTGTGGTTCTTTGTGCTGGTGTATAGCCTCTGAAGTGCTGTTTTGTACAGTTTGATTGAAGTTCTTGTGAAGTTTATTTCACTAGTTTACTTTCTGTTTTGTACAGTTAAAAAATGACATAATATTGCCTACTGTTCTGGCCTCATTTGCCAAAGCCAGTTGAAGACCTTTTTGAGACTGTCAGATGGTTAATGATATGAGATTGCAATACATGAAGAGAGATTCAATGGCACAAATGTATAGATATTTATAAAATATAGTTTACTTTGCTTTACTTATGTATATATGTGTGTGTGTGTGTGTGTGTGTGTGTGTGTGTGTGTGTGTGTGTGTGTGTGTATTGTATATATTTTCTTTTAAGTTTTGTGGAAATCTCATGCAATGTAAATGTTTCCACAGATACTATCAGAACAGGAAATAGTTTTTGTTATCAGTGTTTCGATGTAGGGTGGTGTAGTTTAATTAATATATAGGCATTTATATTTTTATGAAATCATTCATGTTTTAAATGCAAAAACCAAATGCTGTTGTATACATCTATGTTCTTGAAGCTAAAAATAAAAACATCTTTATTCATCTTTGTCTTCCCACATTATTCTTGTAACATGTTGCTGCAGAACAACAACATTTCAGTGTGGTACTTTTTATTATTCTTATTTATTTTGTGACTCTCCCTTGCTTTATGTCTAAACAACTGTTGCTATTTATGCTGCCTGCTGCCAGTACAGTTGTACACAGCCTGGACAGGAGACAACAGGAGGATGGCCAATCTAAAGATGTATTTGCAAGTAACAAGCGGTTGGGGTTACTAACATCCAGGGAATCACAAATGAAGATGTTGCGGGTCTATGCTGAGAGCCTTGTCAGCATTCCACGCACAGAGACAGGAGTAAACAAAGAGCAAGAAGAAGGCCCATCAAATCCAAGCCGGCCTCTGCTGACAGCAATCATTTAGGGAACAATGTAATGTGGGCAAACACACTTATCATTCATTATCTGGGGCACGATGGTGTGAACAAATCTCTTTTCAGCAGCAGTAGGAACACATTGTACCACGGCGCACAGTTCACCTACACAACAAAGGAGTCCTGTGGGGAATTTTAATGGGAGTTGTACTGCATGTGAGTTCACTCCATATGAATGTTAAATATGCACAAGAGATAAGATATTAAGAGATAGGAATTAAAAAGGATGATTGGCAGCACCCAGAGTAGCTGCAATTTAAATTTCAAACCAATTCTCACAGGATTCTCGGAATAGAACATCCTTATGTTAGTTTATTTTTCTATACTGTGATATTAGGTGTTGGAGTAATGGTCTATGGAATTGGGAAAAACTGGCTCAGTAAAAGGAGAAGTATTTACTGTAGTGTGTAGTTTTTTCAAAGATACAAAGGCTGGAACAAGGGGAGAGCAGTTTTTGTTCTTTTATTTGTCACAATTATGAAGTGGTTGTGTGAACTTATGGGCTAAGTAGTTTGAATGAGTAGTGAGAGAAGTATAAATAATTATTTGATCAATTCTGCTATTTTTTATTATTATTCGCAGCCTGAAGAGATTAGTTTTGTTCCTCATTTTTGAGGAAAAAAAAGGCATCACTGGACTTCTCAATCATCCATGTCACATCCCAATACAGTGGCAAGTTAGACAGAAATCATCTGGACAATGTGGACACTGGCCATGTTGGTAAAAGTTAGAAATGTTTGAAATGTTTGAAATGAAAGGCAAGAACAAGAATTTTCAATTTATTAACAAAGATTCCTTGTGTGGTGTATTTGTTTTTTGGAAGAGCACAGATTCATTCCTGTTAATGGGAAGTGACTCAGTGTGTGGTGGTGAATGATTTGAGAGTCAAACAAAAAATAGCACAGCTGCAGCTGAAATCTATGCAAATAATACTGAGGGCAGTGGTTCACACTTCCTTAGATAGCTTTTTTTTAGTGTTGTCTTATTGAATATAATGTTTTGACAGTAGCCATAAATTGAGCACATTTAAACTGAAGGTAAATATGTGGAATAATAGGGTAAATGAATTCTTCAAATACTTATCCCTGAACTGAGATGTAATTTTTGGTAACTGGCTCAGTGACTCTTCATTTCCAAAGATAAGGCTATCATAGTCGCAAGTGCTCATCAAATTGCTTTATTCTAAATTGGTGAGGCATATAGGGTTGGGAAAATTGTCAACACTCTTCTAGAAAACTCTCAGTATCACTTAAGTATGTTCCTTCACCTTACCTCTGCGTGACCTTGTGCCTGCTTCTGCTCCTGACAACTACATTGTGCACAGAGGCATTAGCAGCCATGTGGAACGTGTACAATCCAAAGTATAAAAGCCAGCACTGTATTCCTTTAGGCTCTGGGACTAATACAGTACTATACAGTACTAGGGCAGGGATGGTGTTTTCCAAAACAGTGCACGTTTACATTAGCAGCTCCATTAAAAGAGACCTAATTCCTTTAATAGCCAATGTTAAAGCATGCATTTCTTTCAGTCAGCATGTTTTCTCGTACTCAATCCCCTTATGAATGGGTTTGCAGCCACCAAAGGGAGTAATTAGACGATCAAAAGCTTGAGACAGTATTGACGAGGGTGTGTTGAGTCTATCAGTCTGGCAGGAGTCGCCACTGTGGACAGCCAAGTCTGTCGGTTAAACAGTAGCAAACTGGCGTATTTACAAGCCCCTAAGAAAAACCCAGAATTAACAAATCAGGACAGATCAAATGGAAACCTTCTACTAGAACATGTCTCATTGGGATTCTCCTGTGTGCTCTCTGCTCCTTGGTTTCCCCTATCCCACTTTTTTACTTGCTTCCCTATCTATTCTCCCTGTCTGTATCTCCTTTATGCTTAGTGAACAAAGGTGAAAAAGTACAGGCTTGGCAAGCCTTATTCTGGATAACAAGGGACATTAATTTCACATTTCAAACTCTCGCTCTCCCGCACACACTCCCCTTTGTAGTTGTCTGGTTATCTCTAAATGTAGAAAGGGTAAATGGGCTTCTCACTATGAGGGCACAGAAAGACTTAAAGAAGGCACACACAAAACATAGTATCGTCTCCTATTTGAACTGTGATGCATTCATTCAACTACTCCCAAAATCAGCAGGCATACACAGAAGAAAACACAAAACTCAAATAAGTAAGTCAAATCTCTTAGTATTTTATAATCCACCATATTGTCACAAATAGGCTGTATTTAACTCTGGATTCCCACTTTGAACAATGGTAACAAAACAAGACAACCGAAAAAATTAAACAACAGGAAATTATTCTCTGGAAGTCTTTATATGTTCTTTTAAATCACATACAGATACAGTATGTCCTTTGACAGGGCTCCCTTTCACACCAGAGATTGTTCTCTTTCAGCAAAGTGTCTGTGTAAGACTCCAATCTGGAGGTGAGGAAAGTAAGGAAGCTTCTGTCTCTTCTCTTCTGTGCAGACTTGTTCACACCGAGCAGTTCTGTGTATGGGAGCAGAGTTTCATTTGTCAGTTTAATTTCTCTGTAAAAGTCCATTTAAAGACACTCTTTTGTCCAAAATAACAAAAACATTGGTCCTTTAAGAAGTAGTGTTTGTACTGCTCTCAGTCCTGGTCTCCCATAAGGTCTGTGCTGTTACTGCTGTGGGGCGGACAGGGCCGGCTGCTGTGGGGTGGGGGGCTGTGGTGAAGTCTCCTCGGACTGGGCCCCCCTCCACCCTCACTGTCTGTGTTAGAGGAGGACTGGGGT
>KN469797.1:15773-43005 GCA_000787095.1 Periophthalmodon schlosseri
GAGCCTATACTGCCCCCTGCTCTCATGTTCTGGATTCTCCTGCACTCCTGGCAGATACGCACGTGAGAGCACCCCCGCCCCGGCAGCATAACTGGGGTGGGTGCTGGAGGGGGAGGGGTAGTGTTGGCTCCTAGAGGGTCGTCTAGGATACGCTGTGGTCCTGGGCCAACGTCTGAAGGTCCTGTACACCCCCCTCCAGCGCCCCCTGTCAGGGGTCCTGCTCCACTGTAGAGCTTCCCGTTGCTCAGGCGCATCTCTCGGACCAGGCGCAAAGGGCGCGGGGCACCCATGGCGATGCGTGCAGGGTGTCGCAGGGCAGCTGAACTGCTGAGGGGCCGGCGCCGACGCAGGCGGGAACTCTTCTTACATGAGACGGCGTTTCGGAACTCTGTGATCATTTCCTGACAGACAGACACCTGCAACAAGAAAAGGAAGGAGGGACGGAGGGACGAAGGAAAGGAAGTACAGAAAGGAGGGAAAAAGGAAGTAGGAACGAAGGGTGCCACAGACACAAAGAAGAAAGCAGGCAGCAGAACAAGGCGGTGGTGAGGCAGGACACAAAGATGAGGAATGGACAGGAGGGAAAGCAAATTGGAAAAAGAAGCCAAAAATTAAAACAACAAGGCAGGAGCACGTCAGGAAAACAGACCAAGTGAAGCGTGGGAAACCAAAGAGTCACAGGAGAAGGGCACAAAGGTCAACAAATGGAAGCGTAGAGCAGTGATGGAGAGGTGAGGGGGGAGGATGAGGTGATGGCAGAAATGGGAGAGGATCCCAGGAGCAGAGAGGGTTATTACAATCTAAACACACAAAACACCAAAATGTTGTTTAGTTCATGGACACTTCTTTATGGCAATATGTGGTATGGACGGACAAGCAGGCTCAAACACAGAGCACACTCACACACGCCACGGCGTCCATCATTCCAACAACACTGCCGGTAAAATTCAAAAACATAATGCATTTTCACAAACTACATTCCCATTGAAATAATAAGAAAGAATGTGCTCACACAAACAAAAACAATAGTCGTTGTCGGAGAACAGACACTGATGCCCAAATGGATGAGTGAAGGAGAGAGGAAGAGAGATAGATAGAGACACACACACGCACAGTGAGATGGATGAGAAGGAATCCAAGAATGGAAACGAAGAATACCAGTGTACATGTGAGGCATGTAAAAGAAGATACATCATGACATTTAATGCAGAGGAAAAAGATCACACTACTTCTTAATGCAAGCAAATATTGGCTTTCCTCAATATTGCTTATCCATACACACATCAGTTTAACACTACACTTACTGGTATAAGACGTGACAGTAACAGAGCACAATGGCTACAGGCCAACACATGCATAGTGAAATTCAAATCTATTTGTTTTTTTACTTATTTGTGACATTTTTGTGTCAGATCTCACCATTCCTGTCACTTCACATGCACAATACATAAAATAACCAAAACACACAAAGGTGGAAGTTTACATTGATGACACAGACAGACAGACACACAAGCAGAGTCAAAAGGGCTGGCGGGATGCCATGGGAACCTACTGGGGAGTGTCTGTGGGGTCGGCGAGGACAGGTATGGGGGCATACCTCATCGGTCTCTGCGGAACGCCGCGTCGACCACACAAACTCCATAATGGCCACGAACACTGCAATGATGAGGCCGCAGATCAGTACCACAAAGATTCCTCCGATGTTCTCCATGCCCAGACCTACACAGAGCCATCAGAGACAGACAGAGGAAAAAATATATATATTATATCGACCAAGCAGACATGAGGAGTAAGACAGAGCACATAGAAAATATGGTAATACCCCTAGAGACTCTGGATATGTTCTTATAAGCTTGATCTATAATTCATACTTTAGGGTTCAAAGAAGAAGAATTAAGGATAAAGTCCCCAAAGGTGTGAAACAGCTGTAGAACATGGAGCCAAATTCAGTACTGTAGCTAGAAGCTGAGAGGAAATGCTATGTCCATTGTATATGCAGCTCATAACACCAGCCAAGTAAGGAAGACAGATTTAACTTTGAACCATCAGCGCCTCTTTCTTTAAAAATGCTGTTTAAGAAAACCAAGTGGAAGTCGAGGTTCTTTAATTACTCATTAATAAGTGGCAGTAGTAACTTCAAATGGCAACTCATGAAATACATCTAAAGTGAGCCAAATTAATATCTTCATAACATTAACAACATAACAACATAAAATTTACATATGATACACTATAATAATGGTACATATGAAATGTGTGTGCATGTGTGTGAGTGTGTGTGTAGATCATCAGACATGCTTTAAAGATAAACTATGGGTTAATGTTGGTTAAGACTGTAATTAGGATTAGTGAAATTAAAGCCGGTGTACCTGATTTTCAAATTATGAAAAGGTAAGTATGTATTTAAATGTATCTAGTCTAACTAGCCTCTAGCGCTCATAAACCTCTTGGCACATCACTAGTATTCAAATGCAAGAGTTATTTGGCCACTAGCACAGCTTTAGAACAGCTTTTTCAGACAAAAAGTGAAACAGGGCGGACCACCCTTGGACAGCCAATCAGCTCTTATCCCAAAGCGTCATATAGTCATATATCAGCACTGTATGAAATTTATCTATAAGGGACTACTTCAAAAACTGCCAGAATACTTCACCTGCTTGTTAGTCTTTGACACAGGAACAGTTAATACCAGATCGCATGACTATGTAAGGCTAAGAACTAGCCGCAACAAAACTGAGACGAGAAAGAGGCTTTTAGCTGTTTTGCTCCTCAAAAATGGAACACACTCCAAGGAAAAGCAAAAATTGATATGTTAGTGGCACAGTCGCAATTTAATAATCTGGTAACAAACTTTTATATTCACACCTGCACCTGTTTTTAATATTTTATATGGATTTATATACTTTGTTTGTTACTTTGTTTTTTTGTTTTGGTTGTTGGGTTTTTTTTGGGGTTTTTTTTTTTTTACTGCCTGTATATTAAACAAGGCGCCCATGAAAAAGAGAGCCCATGTGCTCTCATTGGGTTCCCCTGTATAAATAAAGATAAATAAATAAATAAATAAAGACTCACATGCTCAAGTGTGTGATAAATAAAATGCTTTAGATGCAGACAGTGTCTACCCATATGATTTTGTCACAAAGTTCTGTTTTTCTAATACACTTTCTGGGGGGAAAAAAAACGATTTTACTAATTTATGAAAAAAAGGTATTGCAGCTTTAATGCAAGTCAATGCAATGTCCTAAAAAGTGTGGAAACTGTGTGCGTAGGACAGCTGAGTCTACATGTTTTTAATATATTTATTAGACAATGCGACTTTTCTGAACAAAATATATTCCACTTTTGGTGCTAATTCACAGAAGCTTTTTTTTTCAAATTCAAATGCACAAAGCAAGCGGGTGAACACACACTTCTCTCTGAAATCCTCTGCATATTACACTCTGATGTTAAGGTTGTTACCAAATCATTTTTTAAAAAGATTTCCATCTGACAGTCAAGACAAAAGAAGCATTGTCATTCTGTCCTCTCCAGCACAATTCCAATCACAGTACATGAACAAACAAAGAAAGGTATTTTGTGCTTTGCGTCCTTTTGACAAGGGCACCACGTTGCACATTGGCCATTAGCTAGTCTTGAGAAGAGGATACGTGACAATTCCTGTGGACATTAGCAAGATAGTGGCAGATAGACGGCTGCGGTCCACTGACCCTTGGCGCGGTGGTCCTCCTCTTTGGGACATTGGCCTCCTTCCCACCATCGCCTCTTCAAGATCTCCAGACGGTTATTCTCCTGCAGCTGGAGGATGGCCAACGTGATCTCATCCCGGAAAGGAGAGCCTGAAAGAGAGAGACGGGAAAAGAGATGGAAAAGGTGAAGTTAAGAGTGCCAAGCTAGAGGCGTTTTATTTTAAAACAGGAACTAAGAACAGGATCACAAAAGCAGCCTGAAGAACGCTACAAGTAGTCTTCTATTGTAAACATAAAACAGGGATTATTCAGATGAAGAGTGAGATTACAGCGATGTCATATCATGTCTACAAAGTGACACAAACACTATCAGAGTTGCTCATCAACATCAAATGAATTGTGTCAAAAAGACTATTTAATTATGAATCATATTTGCATAATCCACAGAGGGATTAGTAGTTAGGCTTGTCGGAATTAAGCAATATTAAGTCTGACATCATGAAAGCCTGTCTTTGGCTGGCTGGAGACATTGTAAGTCCAGGATAACTAGACTGATAAACAAATTAGACAGAGAGCTGTAGTGAAATAGTTTTCCCTTCACAAAAATGCTTTTGTGCCTATGAAGTTTTCCACATTTATAATTGCATAAGTAGATCCAAGGCTGAATTGGTTGAATAAATATCAGACAATGGCAGAAAACAATTCATTAGTATAGCTAATATTGCTGCAAGCAATGTACAAACATTCATCAAGTATACAAAAGGCATTCTTCCCACTTTTGTTTACCATTAGCATTTCTGATTTGTGATTGCCACATAAAAAATCTTCTTGATTAGAGTAAAAAGTATAAGTTAAGTACTAAATGCCCTCATATGTCAGTTAGTACTCTGCATCTGACCCATCCTACGGCGACCTGTCAGAAGCAGTGCACAAATCCATAGTGCTACAGATTTTGTGCATTACCTTTGCTGAAGGATTGTATCTATTGTGTGTGTTTCAGTTAATAATGGAAATTGTTGTGCCCGGAAGAAACCCACACAGACACAAGGAGAACATGTCAACTCTGCACATACTGAGGGATTACACAGACATCTGCACAGGAAGAAGAAACATCACACGGGAGTCAAAGCCAGGACTTTGGCCATAGTGCTGTGAACTGAAATGTATACACTGAGTTGGCATATGTTGCACTTAAATCTTTTTTAATTATCTGGGCAAAAAGTAGCCTATACTTGGTAATATAGTAATAATTGCTGTGCATATTCTGACAGTACACATTACTGTTATACCTGCACTGTTATACGTCCATAGTCTACAGTAAGATTTATAAAGTTATTGCAAGATAAGAAATGTCAAAATGAATCACCCAGTCCAATTTGAATAATAATAGAAAACTGCAGCACTAGTGCATAATCATAACCTCTGAGCTGGATAATACAAATCCTTCAAAGCCACTTCAGATGTATTTGCAGATTTTTCATCACCTTTTTGTGCTTGTTTTGGGACTAATGGGACTAGCAGAAACAAGCCTTCTTTAGAGTCACCTTTTGTTGCAGAATATTTCCATGATTCTTTCCCTCAGCCTTCATCTTAAACCTGTGTGCTGGCATGGGGTGTCTGAAGTCTACTCACTTTTATCCTCCAAAGGTGAGACGTAAGGCCAGAACAGTAGGAGATGGCTATCGCTCAAAAGTCAGAGCGGGCCTTTGTATTGTAAGATAGGAGATAGTAGTGAAACAAATGTGTTTTTCATTAGCAGTGGGATGAAAATAATGATAAGTAAGTAACAGATGGATTTCACGCTGATTACCCAGACTGTTTAGCAATAGTTAGCAATGGTGTTATTGGTTGGATAAGGATTACATTTTCAGGCAAACTCTGTAATAGGGCAACACATATCATAGTGTATTTATAGAGTCTGTCTAAATCCACAATTTTTATAACATTTGTCCCTGAATTAAATGGATTGTTGTCGATCTAAGCACTGAGTGATATACAATTGCCATTGCAACTTAAGGTTACTGCTGTTTGTGTGCATATGTTTTTCAAAATCTTCATGCACTGTATTTTTGAGCATTTTAAACCAAAACAACACATCTGCCTGTGTACACAATCAAACTCTCAACACTTATTCGGAGCATTTTCACAAACCCCGGGTCCAGAGGTAAAAAGAGCACAAGTGGAGAGCTTGTTCACCGTGACTGGATGACCACCTCCTCCGCGGCCTGTTACCCCAGAGGAGCTGCTATAAATCACCGGCCACTAAAACCAAGCCTTTTCAAAAATAGTCCTCTCCCCATTGCAACAACACACTCAGGGGGAATTGCAGTGTTTGGAACAGTACAGTCTATTCTCAAACGTCGCCACTGATTCCAACGCGAAGAGCACTTACGAAAGCAGTTGTACAACGCTTCTTTTATCTACCTTGTCTTTCTCCTCTCAGCCTTCTCCATATTTTTGTTCTCTTTGCTTTTGCCAGAATTGGACTTTCTTTAAGGCAATTATTGTCATCACTTGACGTTGAAATCTTTTAGATAAAAAACAAAACAAATAGTGCTTGTATAAGGCACTTTTCTGGTCTTATCTATTCATCATCTTGGTTACACTTGTCTATTTATTCTTATGGATCTAGTTCTGGTGCAGGGCATTTTCAGCTGTCAATCAATTAAATTCTATACAGTCTAGAAATTATAAGTTAATCATTTACTCCTGATCCCAGTTTAATCAAGTAGTTTTACCACCGCAATTTTCCCCAAAGAGGTTAGTGGGGCTATAGGTGGCCCACTTTACTCCACTCAACTGTAAATAGATCCTAGACTAATGACTATGTCCTTGACTACTTCGGATAAGAGTCCACTTCCACTACACAACCTTGAGATTTAAGATTAGAGGAAAGTTGCTCTAAAGCAGCTTCAGCCTGTCTATATAATATACTGCAGGTGAAAGCTCTGTATTTAATCAACCCCTTAAGTCTTTGTGACAGCCATAATCATAATAATAACAGATTTGTATTCCCCCTGACATAGTCTTAACTTTCTCCCAGAGCATTTTGAGTAACCTTTGAGTCATTTTCTCTTACCTCTGTGACTGCAAGGGGTGCAATTTTATGCCCCATCATTTAGATTAAGTGTCCTCTCAAGTGGCATTACTTTCAGTGCTGTGAAGGCCACTGCACATTGTCATGTTAGATCAGGCAAAGAAGTCAGAGACAAGAAATCCATATATCTCCCTGAGCTTAAGTAACATCCAAAACAGTTGTTCTATGCTTTCTTAGGCTATTGAACGCTACCTAACTGGGTTTAGATTTCATTTAAGTGCAAGCCACAGAAACATGCATAATTTAATATGTGCTTGTCTACTACAACATCTTGTTTGTTTAGCCTTAAACCACAAGCCCTTTAATAGACCCAGTACAGCTGTGATGTTCTCCCCTAGATAGAAGTGTCACTCTACCATTGACTTTGATTCAGGGATCACTTGAATGGTGTAATTAACTGCTATGAGGCTGTAAGTGCATGTTAAAAGCTTTGTTAAGATATCAGATATCAGATATAGACAAACTACTTTGCCCTGACAGAGATTACACCAGCAAAGGTTATTTTATCAGTTCAGGAGTTTTGTGTAACATATTTTTCTCCTCTGCATTCAAGAATTTAGAAACTTTTTTTAGAGAATTCTGCCATTTCTTTTGGTCAGCATGCTAATATTATCTATATAGCATAGTCACAGCTACAGTCCAGAGCAGGACACAAAGTTTGGCTGTGTAAATTACCTAGAGGCATGCCGATCCCGTAGCCCTTGGTGTCCAGCAGGCCTCCTATCTGAGTCAGGTTGCAGTTGAGGCCGCGGTGGTACTCGTTCATGGTGCTCTCCATCAGAAAGGCGTACTTGGAGTTGAGTACACGTGCGATGCCTTCCTCTGTGCTTTTCACAAACACACTGGGTTGCTTGGAGTACATGTAGTTCCACATGCGCTGGTAGGTCTGGTACCGTGAGTTCTAGAGGTTGAGAAAATAAATCTTAGAAAAAAAGCTGAACAGGTAGAAAAAGGCAATCTAAAAATAACAGAGCACAACAGCGTATTTCTTCTGCATGCATATGAAGGTGCAAAATAATCGTTTCCACTTCCATTTTCCTTTTTTATACAAGATAAAGGCAAAAATATATATTATGGGTGACGTCTCGTTATGAATGTAATCGCAGGGGACTTGCAGCACAGACTTACGTATAACCAGACTGCACTGGGATAGAACAAATCCTTAGTAAAATAAATGTTATGGAAACACAAATAAATCAACATGTTATTTAGTTATGGTGTGTGCTCGTGCACCATATTTCTCAAAGACAGAGGAAGAATAAATACTAGAAGTGGAACAGCAGGTACTGAAATCAGACAACAGGATTAAGTGTTTAAGTAGAAAATTACGTGCTGCCTTTTAGTGTAAAGAAATGCACAAAATAGACATGTCAGAGTAGTCTGGAAGGAGGAGTGTTTATAATGGATTAGACTCTGAGTGGAGGTAATGTACTGTTGCATTGGGTGGCTTATGTAGACAAACACAGACCACTCACTCTTATATCTTGGATGTGGACAAACACCCAGAGAATGCATAAACAAACAGGCCCCCAGACTGGCACATCGCCATTTCCCGGGACCGCTCTCGAGTAAACACAACATATTTTTAATACACTCACCTCCACACGCACACCCACACACATGCCCACACTTACACCAACACACGCACAAACACGGAGGCTTGGTGACAAACACAGATGTCGACACAGATGCCAGAAGCCCTCTCAGATGCAAACAAAGACAGTCAGCCACTTAAAACCAGCACCAACCGCCATAAAGAATACATGATACCTGCATTTCAGGCCTAAGGAAGCGTCAGCTAAACACATGCCTGCACAGATCAGGATGCTTCCATATGGTGGTTGAATGACTCAAGGTCTATACACAACTTTCTACCTCCATACATTGTCTGTAAACTCAATGTACCTTCTGTCTCTTTTGTACCCATACAACAAAAATAAAAGCTTACAGAGCTTGTTTACTAGCAGTCAAAGAACAAAGGAAAGTATGTAAATTTGCTTGACATCCTTAACTTATCCTGCTCATCACAATGACAACAATGTAAAATGAACAACCTGGATGACAGGGATTACAGAGACAATATTAAAAGTAACTAATTTGCTAAATGTTAAATACAAAGTACTAGGAAGTTTAGAGCTCATGAAGTCGAAAGGTTAAAGTCTGCTGCTAACTTTGTTTTTGTTCATATGATAACACCAGTTTTTTCATATCATACATTTACATAGTTGCATTTATCTTTGCTTTCTTTTACAGTGAGAAGAGTGAGGCACACAGAGTACACAGAGAGTTAGTTAATTGGCTAATAAAATGTATTCTGATGTTTAATGTATAGGCCTCACATAGTATATGCTAAATGCAACGCAATGCTTTAAGTAGTCTCTAAAACTCTCATTTAAAAATATTCTTTCGTGGAGGCAAACCTGTTTACTTTTGACAATTTTCTGACATAAAAGCAGCCTTTATTGTTTGTGTGGGAGGAAATGAAGTTGTGGGGTAATGAGCAGAGTAACAACATAAACAAAACCATAATAGTAAATCTTTAACTAGGCCTGTCATACCATAAAGAAAGTCATGGTGCTGCCTCCATGGATGGTCCCATACTCGATGTTGGTCTGGTCGGCCAGGTCATCCGGGGATTCGATGGGCACCTCCATCCTCTGCACGGTGAGGAAGGCTGCCAGGTTGGCCGTGTAGGAGGAGATGATGATGAGCGTGAACGCCCACCTGTGTGATGGAGACAGATCACATGACATTTACACGGCCCGCACCGGCATTTTTCACTGAAATGAGACACTTAAGTGACCTTGTGTTGAGATTAAAATGTGCCCTGTGGACATATGCTTCCACTTAATAATAATAATATAAGAAACAGCTTTCCTCTTCCTCTTAATCTTTAACTTCCTCTTTCTTTATCGTGCCTTTAATACTGTAGGGACTGCATGGTAACCTTAACTTTCTTTTAGATTTGGTTAATATTTTCATAATATTGCCTAGACACAAGTGGTTGAAGTAAATATGAATAAAATCTTAAACACATCAGTTCACTATAAATCCTGCTCCATCGCGGTCAGTGCTGATCTTTATTCAGAGATTGTTCTTGTTTATGTGAATTGATCATTTGGTATATTGGCGTTAACACTTAGATATATAATAAATTATAAAGAAGATATTGAGAGAAGAGACTTTCAAATTTCAAGCTGGTCAGATTCAGAAGTTTTATTGCCAT
This sequence comes from Periophthalmodon schlosseri, assembly GCA_000787095.1. Taxonomy (NCBI): domain Eukaryota; kingdom Metazoa; phylum Chordata; class Actinopteri; order Gobiiformes; family Gobiidae; genus Periophthalmodon; species Periophthalmodon schlosseri. Next base: position 25,783 of record KN469797.1, read on the forward strand.
TTTAAGTGAACAAAATTCACAAACTAGGAACTTGCTTCGGCAGTATATTGAGAAAAAGAAATTTGTGAAATAGAGTATGTCATAAAATTATAACAATATAATCAGTGTAATTAATTATTGTAAAATAAGTTCTGTATTATTGTAAATGTCTTTAAAGCTTCTCCAAATCTAAGTCAAAACTAAATCAAAACTAAGCACTTCAAACTTTACCTAAAAAGGAGGAACAAATATATGCATTCAATATAACATCATTGTAAGTGTCTGACTTACCACACACCACTGACACATCTGGTGGACAGGGCTCTGGGCATGATCTCTGATCCCTGCTGCATGAAGCCTCCCACTGGGAACCACAGACTGTTCCCCAATGTGTACTGATTCTCCAGCATGTCCCTGCGCTCCCGGAGACACGGGTGAGGGTTGTACCACTCATAAGGGCTTAACCTGTCGCCAAATGGGAGCACAGTAAAAGGCCTCAAGGTCAAACAGCTGTACAGTAATAATACTCTGTCATATCCTCCCAGCTATCACCGATCAGTCATTGGATTGCTGTCAAAACTGTCCACAAGGTTGTGTGAGGTAAAAAATCTTAGTGTATGACAGGTAGCGTGTGCTCAATGAGACAAATTGTGATATGCCCAGATGTGTGCACTGTCGCTTTAGTGTGATGTAATGTATTGACCTTGCAGCTAGGAAGAGCACGCAGCTGACAGCAAGGTAGGCGAGCAGCATGAAGAGCCAGACGGCGGGGGAGAAGGGGTCGAGAAAGGAGAAGTAACCCGGCTTCCGTCCCTGTGAAGAGGCAGATGAAAATAGAGTAGGTATAAATGTCTGGAGAGAAAGACACTGTTGAAATGCAGGTAGAGCTAAGACACTTGACACCACAGGAGGGCAGTGTCCCTCAGTCTGCTTTAATATTGAGCCTGCAGTCCTTTTGATACGCTAATGCTACAATCCATATTCGCTCTGTTTCACAATGCCTACTGCCGAAGCGCACTTGGCTCGGGCCCAGAACCTCATTAGCAATGTAAAGCTGTCACTGTTACCCTGTTACACAACACTGACTTATCGAGCAATTGAAATTACACCTATAAATTTCAGCGGGGACAAAGTGGAACCAAGCAGGCACTCAAATACCTGAAAAATAAAGTGCAAAATGCTAAATGTGATGTAGCTTGGTGAGCTCGATCTTAGTTATTTTGGCTGAGACCCTGTTGGCGTATATTAGAGCAAACGAAAGACTGTGGCCTGGCAGAAGGCACACAGGCACATAACAGCCTCACCATTTGAACCCGGTACAAGATGCTGATCCCCAGGGTCATGAACGGCTTAGAGAAGTCAATAACTTTCTCTCGCTCCGATGTGATGGTGAAGCTTGCCACGGCCAGGTCAGCTTTCTGCAGGATTGACAGAGATAGATGGAGAGATGGACACATAATGGTAGGTTTGAAAAGACGACGGGAAAAGGGAGGAGAGGGTCATATTGAGTAGTTAATACAAAATCGGTAGATTTTTATGCATGAGTGTAACGCCAATATCAGTCTGCTAAAGCAGTTTTTCTTGAACAAGTCAGTAATTATTGCTTCGATCCAATGAATAAAAAAAATTAGCAAAACAAAATGGTGATTATCTAGACAAAATATGTTTACCGGTAGTTAACTTAATGCGGCAACACAATATTTCATAACAGTGTATTTACTAGAACAATAACTTAGAAGTACTCTGGTCAATTAATGTGTGAACCTTACATCTAATACTGCATATATAGTTCTGAGCTGAAAAACATATTTACAATTACAATACAAGTAGGTGAAATATTTGCCATAAGTTATTCTTCATTTAGAAGAGTTTGCAAAACATGGTTAAAAGGGGCTAAAAATAACACAAGAAGTTAAAATTCTTTACAAATCAATGTGTTTTGGTACTGAGCAAACAAGGACATTTGAGCCTGCACATTCTTGCACGCCATCCAACTTTTAGTTCAACCACCAACCAAACAAGGCTAATTGCGAGTAAGCACTGGGTGGCTGGTCTTTGCACCTGCATAAAACCTGGTGGGTCTCTGCTGCCCCTCCATTTCCTCCATTAAAAGCTAATTGATGAACATGGGCTGCTAATTAGAACTGAATGAACAGGCCATGGGGAGGGCAGGCAGAGCTTGGGGAGCACACTAGTGTGGCGGGCCTCACATAGGACCACAGTCTGGTAATTGAAGTATACCGTATGGTAATTAAGCAGAAAGGGGCTCTCATTAGCCTGCTTCAGCCAGAGTGTCTGTCAGCAGCGCAATAGGCCTGGACCGTGGAGAAGGACCTGACTGGGATAAGCTCATAGCAAAAGAAAAAGATGCCACAGACAATTTTAAGTAATGCTACCACTCTCTTATGGGGAATTATCAAGTCAGCTTTTGTCCTAGATAAGAGCCTCCCATGTGAGGGCAATCTGAAACATGGGAAGTTATTGCACAGTTGTGGTTTGGGGCTAAAGCATCAGTGTGTGCAAATCTGTGGCTGTGTAATAGGTAATAGTCTATTTCTTATGAGAACTCTTAAACTGAGTAATAACAAGGCAAATGAATATGCTCTTGACTGAAGTGATCCAATTAGAAAGTGTTTAAACACCAGTGTAAAGGTCAGGCAAAGGTTTGCCTGTTTGCGATAAAATATTCTGAAACAGAAAGTCTGCTAAAGAGCCGGTAAAGTACTCTACAGTTGGTAAAAGGACAGAGGTTTGATTCCCCAACATGAAGCCAAACATTACAGTAATAATGTAATAATAAGTAATAATAATGTAATCTAAGCCTGCATAAATGTTTTTTTTCCCCAAATAATTCCCTGTGGCTTCCATTGGCATGTTACCAACCTATGTACTTTAACCTACCTACTTCTTGTAATAATTATTACAAAAATACTTGCTAGTATGTCTGTCTGACTATTATATTTTCTATTATTAACTATATATTATCCTAATACTAATAGTCACTTACTTGTTCAATTAGTTTTAAATGTCGCAACAATTATTATGTCAACGGAAACATGACATGGAACCCAGTAATTTTGCTGATATGTCTGATCTTTTCAATCTTTTTAGAATATTCATTGTTTATTCATAAAACTACTCAAATTTGGCATCTATATAGTAATGCGCCTTTAGTGTATTTCATTATGAATAGTAAGTGACATGCTGTATTGTAAGCTAAAAGAAGCTAATTATGTGCTTTGACCCCAGAAAACCCCATCTGACTGCAAGTGCTGGTGATAAGCCAGAGTCTGAGACAGCCCTGGATAGCACTTGTGCATGTTTATGTGTTTGTAATGAGCGAGTGCGAGGGGTAGATAGGAGCCATACACACCCTGTTGATCAGCTCTCCAACCATGCCTGTCCAAGAACCATTGGGCTCTGGAGCACCGTAGAGCCCATCATCCACCAGCTTGATCTTGAAGGAGAACTTGAGCATATCTGCCACCTCCCTCAGCATATCCACACAGAAGCCCTCGTACTGGTCATTGCCCTGGTAGTCCTGATAGTTGTCTTTGCGCATCATATACGGATTCTCCTGAACAGAAGGAGGTTATGACACGATTCAGGCCAAAGCTGTTTAATATGTGGGAACGATGTCAACAGGGAAGATGAATTCAGTTCTGCATGATAAAAAAACTACATAATTTTTAACACGGCTAAAACTGGACTTGTTGGCTGCCAAGGAAGAGAAAGACTGATGTATCTATTACTTTATTCATAAACGACAGAAAACACAGAGACATATTAAGATATACGCAAAAAAGCAACTATTAGTTATTGCAACATACGTGTGTGCCAGACTCAAGACGAACAAAATCTATTAATGATTCCAACAAACCACCCATTTATCCCTTGTTTAATTTGGCAACACTATGCTATGTTATTGGCAGAAATGATGCACACTAAATTGTTTCGTGTTAAGCCCAGGAAAGCTTAATGAATTGAACATTTATGTTCACAGATGTATCATATTGATTAAGTAAGTGTGTTATATTGGAAATCGACTCGCTGAACATGTACAAGGATCCATAAACACAGAAAGCTGAGGGTAAAACCAGCCAGTTTTGTTGATCAAATGTTTCAGTGAAATCTTTCGAACAACCTCCACAGCCTGACCTTGCGAGTAGAATTGATTTTGTCATTTATAGCCAACAGATGATTCAATATGCAGCGCCCAGCAACTGGAATGAATTTATTCAGGCATAGTCAAAAGCTATTTTAACTTTTAGACTGCAACATGAGAAACGATTCCAGTACACAAATACAAATCTTTCATCCCCTTCTATTTGTTTCTGTTTGACACCTATGGGCATTTACATTCCAAAAACAAGTGTATGGAATGTGGGAGGAAGGCAAAGCACCAAAGAGAGCACTCAATAACACACAAAGACAAAAACAGAATTCAACACAGGTTTGGTGACTGTAAAAGACCTTCATCCTCCTTGAAGGTGCACTATTCCAGGCATAACAATAACATCTCCATGGAGACCAGCAGGTGGGAGACCCTCCACAAGAAAAGTTACAAAGGGCACATTTAATTTTTATCATTATATGTATTGTTGTCTAGTCTACATCAACTACACATTTTTTACTGTGCTTTCTTATATGATATTAATATATGGGGACATCAAAATTAGCCTGAAAAGAGCAAATATTTAGTGATGTTTACTGAAACCTATATTAATAAGTACATATTTATATAGCATGTAAGTTCACTGCATTAGACTATATTCCATGAACAGGGGGAAAATGTCTTTCAGTTGTATTCAGAAGTCTGAACTGAATCATCTGTCTTTCCCAGTCTCAGCAGCAGTGACAGTAAAACTGGCTGCGACACTCCACACAACAGCACAGCCCACAGCTCAGAAGTGTGACCTTACCAGTATGGTGGTAACAATGAGGGTCTTGTTTGCCAGCGTCTCAGAGACATTAATATCCAGACTGGTGGAGTTCATCGCTAGCGTGTTGTTGGAGTACCAGATTCCGATCTGACACAGGAGAGAGAACAGGGGGAAAATCAATGGCTATTGTGACATAAATAATGTACTAAGGAGGTCTAAATTCACTTTACCGGTCCCCTGTATCAGCCACTGTATCGGGCCAGAGTACTCTTAAAGGAACAGGCTTACATGTGTAATAGATGGGGCTTTGTGTTGCTCCCATTATAGCGTATGCAAAAGGATCCAATTATTCCCCATGGAGCAGTTCAGGGACATTGAATACTATGATAAAATATACGAGGGCAGCGAGGCAAGGCAGAAAATAATAAAGGCAACTATGATTAATCATTTTATTTCAATGTCTATTTTCATTTGATCTAGTCTCATAATGCATTAAACAGCTCACGTTTCCCTTTCACAAGTCTCTTAACTACCCCGGTGATTATTACGGCTCAGCAACGGTGGAGGAACGATAGGTGGGATCGTAAAAGGTATTTCTTTAAGAGATAATACTATACGTCTCTCACTAGGTCAGAAAGAAGGTAATGGCTCTTCAGACAGAATCACCCTTTATATATGACACTCTTTATGCTGCCTTGACATTTAAGAGTGGTCTCCAGCATAGCCTGCAGTGGGGCCTGCCTCTGCTGCTGCTGCTGCTGCTGCTGCTTCTGAGAGGAGAAGGACCCAAAGTGAAAATGTTAATTATCACATGCTAACTCTCCGATAGCGTTAGATTAAGATTTAAGTGCGGTTATCAGGTGGCATTTACAGTTAACACCGGGTGCTGTTGGCCTACACCAGTAAAGAGTCCAGAAAGACATTAGGAGATTAGGAGGAGGTGACGGCGAAGCGTGTCCCTCAATGTCAATGAACCGAGTAGCTATACCCTCAATCTGGGGATGCATTCGTGTGTGGGCTCAAGAGTCATTACTTCCTGACTTTCAAATACAGGTTAAAAGCAGGGTTTTTATCTTAGACATTTCACTTTATAGCTCACTAAGGAAAAGCAAATGCTACTAAAACTGTCTGATGTTTTTTTCTTTATAGTCAGAGGACATATAAAACATCTGTTGCGAGAGAAAAAATTCTAATTGGACATGCTTCAGCTATATAGAGTATGCTAGAGTATATTATCCTATAATTATTTTACTAATAAAGGGCTGGGGATATGGCGATAATAATTCAATCGTGATTTCAGTCATATGACGATCCCCTTTTCTAGTGATATCATCATATCCTGATGCACTATTTCTCTAACGCAGTTGTCTGCTCCGACAGCTTTTTCCGACCTACTTCTCCCATTGGTTAGCCTCTGTAAAGCTCTGAGTGACTGGTAGCATTTAAATCACTTGAATGTGAATTTTCAGAAGAAGACAATGACTTTACCTCTACCTTTTGAAGGCAATAGAAAAATCCAAAGTATACATGAATCGTGATCAAATCGAAATCGTGATCTGGCTCCAAGAAAATCGGGAAATATATTTTATATTCCCCACCCCTACTTGCCTGGCAAATCCAGAATGATAATAATGATATCTCTCTGTATTTTTGTACAGATAGATATCAGTCTGGCCTCCATGTCCTCTGTTGTGTCTCAAGCCTGGTCAAACATGATCGTGCAGTCAGATCCATTTTTTTCAGTGACACGTGAAACAAAGGGGCTCATTGGTCACCTATGATTTACAAATAAAATCACATTTATTTCAGCTCAGATTAACAGAAATTAGTACTTCACTCATTGATTCTGCAGAAATCTGTGCTGTTTTTCGGCCCCCTGTGATATTTTTCTTTCCTTTATTTTTTCCAATACGGACAGAGCATGTGTGTCCCTGATTAGCTAATCCACCTGCCAATCACGCCCATTTGAAAACGGGGAGATTCACTGGTGACCAGACTCACATCTTCATAAAGTATTGAAGAAGTGTGTATTCTGGATCCCAGGCAAAACCCCTACACTAATACACTACCAAAATGAAAACACTTGCAATTACTATCATGTATGCTGTTTTACTAGGGGAATTTTCAGTGAAACATTTGGTGGCAAGAATGTGATGTGTTGCACTTAGATAATGATGAATGTTGAATGAAAATATCATTGTTAATATATTGTTAAATACCATGTTATGACTAGGCATATGCAGATCTCAAAACAATAACTTAACAGTTGCAAGGTTTAAAGAGATGCAACTTGAGTTTAATTATTTTTATTTTTTGATTTTTACTGATGCATAACTTGTCTAGGACATTTACAGTATATAGCACAAGACCTTAAAAAAATGTCCAAACTTAAAATCTCTCTCCGTAGAGTGCATTATTTGACATTTGCATGTGAGCTTTAAGGCATGCACATTGAAGCTGCAGTGATATTTGGTTGATGTCATGGAGACGATACCATGTTGACTCCAGAGTTAAACGTCTCCTCTGGCACAGTGGGATCACACGGGCCCTATACCCCGCCCAGAGCCCGCGGGTGCTCAGACCTGCTGCTGTGTGATAACAGGTGGCTGCTGACCTCTTTGTGGCCTCCACGGTGCTTCTCCAGGATCCGCAGGGTGTAGTTGGTCCTCTGCCCTTTGCTGTTGAACTCCACGCGGCCCGTCAGACCGTCATACTCCACCTGGCAGGCAGAGAGAGAGTGAGAACAGGGAAGAAGGGGGAAGCAGAGCTGATGTGGTTAAGGAACAGCAGCATATTTATTGTAAACTATGGGTACTGTAAGTTTTTCTATAGGACTGTGGTTACCATTCTTATTCTTTATTCACTTAGCAGACTAAACAGGTTTAAAAAAAAAAAATGTTTTACTTAATTCATTAATATGCACAAGTTCTGGCATGACCTTTTTAATTGGAATGGGTAAGGGATTTGTTTTTTTCTCATGCTTCACACTATTTGTATCAAATTAATAAAAATATAAAGATTACTACATTGGATCAGTGGAATTTTCATCATCCCTCCTGTTTGCATTCAATCAATACACAAATCCTGCAGTCAGCAACTGTGTGTCAAAGTATATTCAACTTTATAAACACTAAATGCAGTAATAAAATGAAGAGGAACATAGTGGGTGGGTAAACTGACAAAATGTATGATGCACTTACTGTTGCCCTTTCTGAAATGGATTTAGTAATATAGAGTTATGGATGTTTACCTCAATAATTATGGTAACAGACATTATTTTATAAAAATGTCCCTATTGCTTTTAAAGAATGAAGCACATTTACTCTGGTTCACTGAAACTAAATTACATCCTAAGTAGCTTTTATTTATCCAGGATTGTCCCATTGAGATTGGAATCTTGTTCAGAAGGGAGTCCTGGCTCCAGAAGGGCCGTAATATTTTTAGTGGAAGAAGATGCCTTTTCTGTGAAACCCAGGAGGCTGGAGAGCCACACCTAGGGTGACTAGATGGAAACCAACCAAATGTGGGACAGCATCTCTGTTTAAGTGGGACATAGCGTGAAAATGAGGGACAGCTTGTTGGAATATGGAATATATATATACACACATATATACATATGCATATATATGTTTTTTTCTTTTTTCATTGCTTCTCCACTTGCCCCTTTGGAAAAAGACCTGACCTGAAGTCATTTTAGGCAGTATTTTAAGTAGCCTAATCAATGGGCCTATAGCATAAGTTGATAAGGCCTATGCAGAGGTGAATGCGGAGGGATTTATTTTCACAGGGTTATGGGAAGCTTTAAGTCATATACACAGTAACTTAACATGCATAAACATTGCAGGAACTTTTCTAAGGTTCAGGGTCACTTAAGAATAAAGAGAGGAGTTGATAGTGCTATGCGGCTCGCGATAAAGCAAAGCAGAAAGAGACAGAAAGTCGGCCACAGAGCCAGTCTTCAAAGAGCCAGAGTGGAGGTGAGTTTTAGCGGCCATGCCATAGACTGTATGGGCTGTGTGCTCACTCTCTCCGGCTGCCGCTTTGCTCTGGTGACTGCGCTTCTCGTGTCTCTCCTGTTTCACATCACACATTACACATGCCCCGACACCGCGGTGGACACGTAAATGAATAGAAGCGGGGAGCAGGCAGTGGCTGCTGCAGGGCGTCTATAGTCTGCTGATGAAAATTAAGTTTGTGCTGCCAATATTGAAATGCAGGACACAGTCCCAATTTTTCGTGATGCGGTATTTGAGCTGAAAATGGTGTGCGGTCCCGCACAAAGCGGGACATCTGGTCACCTTAGCCACATCATTTAGCCTCAATTTAACTAAAGCTGAATTTTGCTACTTGGCTATAAGAGTTAGCTTGAGAATATTTCACGTAAAGGGCCTGTACCCAATTTTAGTCCATGTATTAGAGCAAAATGTGTCTTGCTCCAGTACAGATATATTGTATAAGCTGCTCTTGAGGCCAAAATAAGCCTGCTGTATAGTGTCTGCATTTAATTAAGCGTTTTATTGTCCGAGGATCAGGAGGTGTGGGAATAATTATATAATGCTTGGAATGTATAAGGTAAGTGAGGAATAACTTTGGACCACTGCAAACCGTTGAAAAAATGAAATTTTTCAGGTTTTTTCCCGTTTTTAAAAATCAGGAACAGCACTTTTAACCCCCTTAATGGTACTGTTCCTGATTTTGCTCATGGGAAAAAAATCGGTTACAGGGCCTCATGTATACTCACGTGTATCAGCTTACCCCACATATATAGAGCACAATCGAGCTTTTTCATACCAACCTTTCTCTGTATGGTTACAATAAACTAATCCGTTTCCTTAATATCAATCATAATTAGGTCTGTCTAACTATCCACTAGGAAAAAGTAGACACTGCCAACCAGTCCTGCATCTAAACCAACTGAGAGGAAGCGCCCAAGCGAGAGGCTGAAACTAAGCAGTGGAAGGAAAATCAACAGCCCTTTTAATAAGAGCCAAACCTGCCGCTTGCCGTTCCACACTACACTCAGGTTCTGGCACAGTTAGCACGTCTATGATGAATGGCACAGGGCTGAAGATGGAGAATGCCGTGATGTTGACTAACAAAGACAGATGTTGGGCGGTCGGGCAGAGGCAATGAGAGATGGGTCTCTGGTTGCTTTGACAACAGGTCATCAATGGGACGAGCTCACGGGGATGGCTTATGTTATGACAGAGAAAGAAACACAGGGGTTACAAGCATGAGAACATGAGCATGGAACAGAATGTACTTTATGCACATTTTTAGCACTATGATAATAAGCTGATTAAAAATTACAGCAGGAACACATTAAACTAGATACGGTATGAAGTATTAGTGCCTTAAAGCTGGGGTGTTACTGTGACATAAATAGCTGTACAATTCTAGGTGAGGTTATCTGAGGGAACATGTTTTTCCTCCCCAAATGTTGTTTTTGTCTTGATTTGAAGGTAATATAAATATGGGAACTGACAGTTGGGGGTTGTAACTAAATTACTATAACGTTTGTTTCATTTCAAACCAGAGATGTAGAAGAACAACAATCACATTTAGTTTTTGAATTTGGAAGGACAAAATCAAACCACATACATCCTTGTTTTCCTCAAGTGAAATGGATCAAGGAGGACAATCAGGCAGGATGTACAAGGTCCACACCAATAAAGTAGAATATTTTTGGATCATTTGTTTGAGCATTTCCATTCCAAAAGAGATAGTACTAAATAAAGACTAGTGAGATATTTTGTAGATAATTTTAGCTAGTAATGACATAGTGAACTAGAATGCTACATCACATTATGTTACTAATATTTGACTGGTTAAAACAGTTCACTCCATTTGTCCTATGTCCTTTTTACCAAGTATGAATTCCTACACCATAACAGGTAATTGGATTTTTTTTTTTTTTATACAGTTTACACATGGATAAGGGTGCCAAGTAAAAAAAATGTGTCCATCAATCAAGATTCTTATATAAGCTTCAATGTAGATTTAATAAACCTATATGTTGTAAAGAACATGGTACAAGAAAAGAACGGTATATGTATGGATCATTGTGGCATATGTATGAATAAGCAAATGCACAACAAAGGAGCAAAAGCACTACTTGCTTCCATTATTATTTTTAGACTATAATGTGACTGCTACCTAGAGCGGATTATCTAATCACTTGAGTATATAGCATTAATACATTTACTGAATTACATTGTACTTGACATATAGCAGACGCACACACTCAAGCACTTACCATGCGCAGATAGTTCATAAGACTGGTCCCGTGTTGCCAGATCTGAGGCGATGTGCAGCTCAGTGGCTTCACTCCAATCTCCTGACTGCGGTTCAATTCCCGGACGGCGCCCACCACCACATGCACCGCGTCAAACATCAGGGCCGACGAGAGCTGAAAGAGGGGCAAGTCAGAGAGGTGAGCAACATGAGAGTGAGACGAAGCGCTGATTGAACGGTTAACTGGGATGAAAATGGAATACTGGGAGAGAGAATAGATGTAAGGTATGAGCAAAGCCAATGGGGACCCTACACAGATGGATACATCAATACCCATTAAATACAAGCAGAGGATTGGAGCTGAATATGTCTAACAGGTCAGTGAATCAGTGAGGGAAAAAAGTAGTTTGATGTAGTTTGGCAAACAAACAAAGCTATTAAAATGTGTGGGTGTTTACAGCATGTGTGAATGGGACTTACTGCTGGGCCAGGGTACGTCAGGTCACAGCCCTCCCGCCAGGACAGGTTCAGGCTCCGGATAAACTCCAGGTAGAACGGGTGAGTGGTGTTGAACATGGAGAAGCCCACGATGTTGGACTGGTCATCGACTATGTCATCTAGTCTCAGGAGGGGGAAGTCCTAGAGGAGAAGGTGAGATAGTAGTGACTGTATAAAGTAGAAGGATGGCACACTACATTCACTACGTGAATATATATGTACAGGTATGCATGTACATTTTTTTTTTAATTATGCACTACATGGTAATTTAATGTAAAAAATATTAACTGTACACAGAAATAAAGATTTTTAAGGAGTATGCCAATGTGACAATTTTGAACAATTTACTTTTTTCTTCAATTTTTTCCAACAGTAGTGGTATGTTTTATCCATGCATATTTGAGTAATTGTGCATATTTTAGGACTCATCCCCGCCAGAGTTCAAAACACTTTGTTAGTGATATCATTAAGTGGAAGTGCTTCTCTGTGTCCGTATACCTCAACTAGACTAGACCTGATGATTTCAGTGCCAAATTCACATACACTCAGATTAATCTCAACTTCCTGTAATTGTTTTGGCCTCATTAAATGAGGTAAGTAAGACCTAATCAATGTGATAATCAATTGTTGTGCTTTAGGTTGCTCCTGCTTTTTCCTAGGTTAACATTACATTTGTCTGATGATAATCACCCTTAATGCTTAAATCAGCCTTTGATAATGAGGCTTTTAAGGTTCTGCTCATTATAATTTCAAGGTCAGACCACCTGGTGTAATCTGACAGATGCTTGACCTGCTTTACATGTTAAAATCTTTTGATAATCTCTGTGATCCTTGGGTAATTAAAAAGCTGTTTAATATGCAATAAGGTTAGATAACGTTTTAATTAAAGTCAATGAGAACAATGTTTTATGGACTGCACACTACCGAGTATAAGCTCTTTTGTCTGGTTCTAAATATATGAAGCACATATATTAGTGTAAGAAGATACTGAAGATCAGTAAGGACATATTAGTTGAATAATACTGATTCATGTATTCATTCATGGAGTCACCACGCCTCCACCCATCTCTCGAAGCACAATTTCTCCTGCTTTGGTTCAGGCAGAGACATAAAATCTAGGTGAATGACAGTGTTGACAGTGTATCAAATTTTTACCGTGGAAAAATAAATGTGTAGGAAGGGAGATTGTGATGAAGAAAAAAGAGCTACAGAGGAGAGGGAGTGACACATCTAATCTCCAACGAAGAGAAGAAGAAACGATATAGACAGCCCCTAAAAGAGGGGAAAACACTGATACGGGCGGAGGAGAGGTTGATGGAAACGACTCCAGTGGATTTTTTTTTTCAAAGATGAAGAGCATACTGAGGGCGGAGAGGGGAAGAAAATAAAAATCAAGGAGTGCTGCATAAAGTGACACATTAATTCAAATGGAAGGAAGCGAGGGGAGTATATCAAAGCGTGAGATGAAAAACCTAACAGGAGACGGCTGGTGGGGAAGAAAAAAATAAAAAAAGGCCACAGCACATCTGTCATCACCTTTACCTACAACCCTGTCTATACATATCTTATGGTACCACAGCTGCTCCCCTTCCTCTCCCTTATCACTTCATCTGCGACACTGCAACCTTTTGCTCGCCCATAAAGGGACAGACAGGAGGGTGGTGGGAGGATGTGCGTACTCTTACCATGGTGGTAAGGATGTACTTGTAAAACGCTGATGTCATCCCGAGCTCTGATGCCTGCAGCAGGGAGAGAGAGAGAAAGAGGGAGGGAGACAGGTAGAAAAATAATGTTAGCAATAAAAGAGTAAAATAAGGGACAGTCAGGTGAACATAATGTGAGATAGAAAGATTGATGGAGGGGGCCGTCAGAGGGTACACAGGAGCAAAGGGGGGGACAAAAGAGGAAAGCAATAGAATACGTTAATCACAGTTTTTTTTTATCATAGGACATTTGGTTAAAGGGCGGACGTCTCATACGCAAAAGCTGGCCTGACTCACTGGCTACGGGCAAAGTGTTTCCTGATTCAGCCTCTGTAACATCTGTGCTGCAGCCCACCACAAACATGTCGACTAATTTCTTTAAGAGTGAGAGCGGGTCCCAAGGAGATATGCGGAAAATGCTGTTTTTTACAATGCAGATCCGCCAGGCACTGAATGTAGAAATAAGATGTTAAGGCAATTCCAGTGAGACATTTAGAGTGAGAGGGAATTTTAAGTGCTCATTTTGGATAAACACAGTGTAAATGATACCAGTGGCAATGAGCACTACGGCGCAAATTAAAGCTTTTAGTTTTCGTTTTAGAAATGGAGTGCTTCTATGTAATGGTGTTGCAGTATTGGTATGGAAAATGTGCACCATACTTTTGCATTACACGAAAGAATTGAAAATGAAATCCCAGTGAAACTTGAAAAATATGCTGGCAGTATCAGTTAAAAAGGGTGGAGTTCATATACAGACAAAGCAGACAGTTAAAAAGAGCATGTAAGAATTTCCAACAAGTAAATGTTTCAAACTGCTGTAAAGAATGCACAAAAACTGTGTCTCTATGCTGTAACGCAGCTCACACGCATCAAACAGTTAACCCATTATGAAGAAGTTGTAAAGAGATATATTAAGCCCTCAATGAAATACAAAATGTTCATGAGTTACCCCAGTTAGAATAATATATAGCATAGCAGTGGATCAAGAATCATAGGTCCAAACCAAATCATGGCATTTCTGAATTGTTACTTCGCTCATAACTATGACATGGTCTTGCTAGACACCTGAGACATCTGAGTATATGAAAAAGTCAGTCAGTCATGTTGTTTTGATTAAATGCCATTTCACAGCAAGACTAACAGAGACTAGTGTTGTTATGATACTAAAATTTCAAACTCAATTTCATACTAAGGGACAGACTCGATACTCAATACCGATTCCAATACCATGATGATGATAAAAAGACATTTAGACAGCAGACAATGTCAGTTTCACCACTGAACTGTACCAATACCATATGATGATAAAAAGACATTTAGACAGCAGACAATGTCAGTTTCACCACTGAACTGTAGTACTTCTTTTATATTACCATGAGGTCTTATATCTGTGTAATCCCTCAGTCTATGGGGTCTTACACTTGTTCTGATACAACTCATTCTAAAGTTGTTCAGGAAAGGCTCATTTCTGTCTGGCTGATGTGACTTTTTTAGTATCGATACTTCAAACGTCCAAATGAGTATCGTCCCCAACATACACTGACAAAACTAATCAGAGAAATGTGAGATATATACTATACAGAATAGAATGGCAAAAGAAAAGCAAGCTGTTGTTGGTTCATTGGTTGGCAACGCTGTGCCTCAGATTTAAACCCTTTATGGCAGTGAGTAAACCCACACACTGTAAACATTCACCATTGCTCTGGCCAAGAATAGTTGGATAAGTGTCAGTTCCTTCCCTTTACAGAGGAAAGCAATCAAAGTTTCTACACTTGTGAAGTCTCAAACTGACCTTTTTGAGGATGAGGTAGGACACAGAGGCGTTGGCATCGATGATGATGGTGGCCACCTTGTCGTCGCGGATCTCCTTGAGCAGCGGCGTGGGGTCCATGTTGTCATCCAGCATACGGACCGACAGTGTCTCCCGTGAGATGAGGAAGCGCCGCACCAACTCCTCCAGTCTGAGCAGGCCTGAAACACAGCACAAGTCCATGTAAACACCACTCACACGCCCCAATGGGAGGACGGCGGGACCCTCCTTCAACCTTGACTGCCCCCATTTCTGTCACTTTATAGAGCATGATCAACAGTTTCTCCAAAATGTGTTGGAAATAAGCAAGAGCATTACAATGGGATTCAACACTGTGAGCTGACTCTGCTCTCTCAGTAAGGCTTTATTCTTTATTCAACATGACCTCTGCCAAGGATACTGTTTTTAGCCCTTTATATTTGTTTTCATGTTTGTAAGCTGGATGAGAAACATTCTTGACATATTGTATTTCAGAGCCATCTGGAAAGCGGCCATACTTCTGGATTAGGAGCAAAATTAATCATTTTGTTGCTGTATACTGTGACGGCATTTGGTCTATAACCCTTTATACTTATGCCAGGGAAGCCGACAATTCGCTGTTTATTCCAGAATAGGTTCCATTTATTTACACACAAAAAGAATTCTTGTGTTTTTACTACAATTGAAAGAAGCACTGAATTAAACAAGGTATTTTTCTAGTTCTGTTACACAAAGATTTTAGGGTTCATTTGGGTTTTGGAGTGTTGTTTACTTTAAATAACACACAAGTACAACATGCAAGTAGGTTCACTGTTTGATAATGCGTATTTGATCAAAATGAAAAAACTTAAACAAAATAACAACAACACAAACAACAAACAATTTAGTTGCAAGGAATTGTCTAAAAATGTTGATTTGGTAAATATTTTCTTTTGTCATTCAAAGCGTTGAGCCATCATGAATTTAAATAATAATAATAATTTTGAGATTATGTAAAAAAAAAAAAAACAATGTGAATGAACAATGTTTTTTTTTTTTTCAGCAATGCTGCTCAAAGGGAAGAAAACATACTTCAATGGTGGTAATGGATGTTATTGAAGATGCCAGTGATGACAGAAAGCATTAGGTATGTATATGAGGTTTTAGTTAGTCACTACTTCACAAACTGGAGAAATGTTTTAACTTGGAACAAAAGTTATTATTTAGTTATAGTTATTATTTTGCCGGAAATTACTCAGTGTAGATATAAAAATAGAAAAACTAACTAACTATGTTGTTGTAACGTTAACATACAATCAGTTTATTAACCAAGACCAAGTTTAACTTATACATTACAAAATGTTCTTTGTTATATTACAATTTAAAATTCCATCAACTTGTTGTCCTTGTCAAAACCTCTTGGGATGATTGTTTGAAATTGTTTTGATTTTGTAACTACACTTATTACCCTCTTTTAAGGTCACACGCTGAGCTGAGAAAAGAGCTCATATCTGGCATGGTTTGGATTATTGAAGTATTGAGTGCCGCATCATAAATCTCTTGACATCATAAAACACCGGTCTAGACTGATATCCTTTAAAAAATTAATTCACATTTGTTTGGGCTGAGCCAAGAAGAAAAGAAAAGCCTGCTTCGAATGGAATAATAAATGTAGACGAGTCCTGAGCCTTGGCACATACTCTTCCATTATGATGCACTTTCTGTCTAACGTCCAGATTCTTTTAGTCTGAATTATACACAATCTCCTCACATGTGGTGATTTTCAGAAAAATAATCAAATAACTGTTAAAGGCTGTATTTCTCAATAATCCATTCATGAGATGGACGGGTACGCACGGACACAGCATGAGCGAAATACCCTGCTCAAGAAGATTTGCCCACTTCAAGTGAATTCCTCTTCAAATGGAGTATAACCAATGGCAGTCAAGGCTCACTTGACATCATGCGCAAAATAAGTCTTCACTAGAAAGTCAACCCCGCTGCTCCCTAATTGTAATTCCCTAGTAAAGCACCCCTAGCTATGTAAATAAGTGGAAGTGGGCTGGCATCTAGTGTGAAGGGAGGAGGAGGTAGGAGCAGAGAGAGGTAGTGCACCGGAGCCCTTCAGCAGGGGAAAGCCTCTGTAAGCAGTGGGATG
>KN469797.1:43038-59676 GCA_000787095.1 Periophthalmodon schlosseri
GTAATCACTGAACCAGGCCAAAACTTTAATTAGTTTGAGGAAGGAGGGAAAAAATCAATGCACTTTCACAGCTTCCTTTCCTCCCCTCACTCACTCTACTATAAGCCCCTAACCTCTCTATCTGCTACCTCTGTGTCTAGTCTCTCTCATTTCTGTCTCCTCCTCAGTCCTCCTCATCCAACCCGCAAAAAAACTGCCTAATCGAATTATGCTCAGAATGTGACCCAGAGACAGACACCCTCAGAACCTTCCCACATCAAAATATGCAAAAGATGGCAAATTGTGAATTAATTTTACAAATGCCACTGACCAAATTCTCTGGTCTCTAAATATGTTTTTAATTAAAATGCATTTGGAGTTTCTGACTTTTTAACACGGGCATGATTCTGCCAGAAAACAAAAAGCCGACACCATTTGACATAGAACACTAAGATGGAGTAAACAAGATGAATAAAAGAAAAATAGTGGCACACATTCTCTGGTGGTGGACCATTGCAGTGCTATAAAAGACGAGTATACAGAAAATCAATGTGGTACCTAGTGACATACAGTACATACTGCTCTAAATACAGCATTGGCCACAGTGTCATGAAAGAAGTCATAATAGTAGTTATGGCAGTACTAGTTTCAGGGCAGCAATGACAGTAGCAGTGGTGGTTTTGAGCATTTGTCTTTAATATGTCTGTATGCCTCTATTTCCTATAGACAGTATTCAAAAATGTATAGACCTACTAAAAGATATTTTATATTCTTGAAACTGTCTATTGTCTTACTCTGTTTCAAAAGGACCCATGCTAAAGTACTCAAAGGACATATTTTGTCAAACTTCCGAACTTCTTATTTTGAGAATGAGATGGAACATAAAACACTGTGGTATGAAAAAACTCCAGAGTGTCTTGATGTTGTCCCTCTGCTGTGCTATAAAAGGCCTAGTCAATGATGCACACATGTACATAACGCATTCAAACAAGACATGAAGACAAAGTGATCCCGTACACAGCCTCTCAGAGCCGGGAACAAGCCTGTTGAGTGGCAGTTAGCACCTATTCCGCCGCCATGGCAACCAGCTCCATGGCGATAGATAGCGCAGCCAAGTGGGTCAGAGTCTGTGAGAGTGATAACCTTGTAAAGATCACCTTCAAGCCAAATATATTACACAGCGCACACCCCTGCCTCTGCCGCAGTCGCCCGGATGCTAACTATCAGGGAAATCTCCAGCCTCTGAGATCTATGAGGACTGAAAGCCTTGAGATGGAACAGCCTCTCATCTAACCATTCAACTCTCCATCAAAACTCTACAAAACATCCAATGCCATTTAAAACATCTTTTTAGTTCAATGAAATGACAACTCCACAAGGGATTGGAAGCAAACTGAGACAGAATCCCAATGAGTGTTTTTGAATATTGGCAAGCTTTTCCATTGTCAAAACTATGTTATCTATTCCGCACCAGTGGCAATTCTGTTATGTGTGTGTAACATGCAGACAACTACTGGCTTGCTTCCTCTCCCCCTCATTTTTCCAGTCATTATTGAACTACATAACGACTCCTTTACTATTTAATTTTGCAAGTGTAGAATGCTGTTTTACTCATAACAGTCAGTACAAGTGCTATAGTCATAATCACGCCAAGCTTTTTGAAATCCCATGACTCTTGATGGTGGGAGTACATAATAAATCAATAATGCAGTCTTTCAAAATGAAAATAAAAAGGGCTGGTGACTAAGCCCCAAATCCCCTGTGATGTTAAAGCTCTCTGAATGCCTGGCAAGTTAAGCCAAATATCCCCTGTGTTCCTCCAATAGTAGAAGGCATTTCAAAAAAGGGAATATTTATTAAATTGGCTTGGCCTAACAACCCTCTGAGGTGGATAAGAGACGTTGTGAGTGGGGGCATGAGTAATAGAATGGCCGTGGTGTGTGAGCTCTGTTCTGAACTTTGGCTACAGACGGAACTCTGCGACCAGATTGTTAAAATGAGTGTCCAAGAGAAGGCAAAACAGTCATATCCGCACAACAAAAGAGAATGTATCAACCTTCCCACGCTGGCATCTGCACATAAACAAAAAAGAGTCAGTACAGCAGGGAGTACAGTACAGTGCAAAAGACTTGAACTTTTTTTTAAAAAAGGATATGAACAAATGAGCACTTTACTGTGCAGAGATACAGAATCTTAAAAAGGAAACGAAACTAGACCTCTGCCAAGAACTGATCATAATATCCACATTGATAAAGTCCAGGGTACTAGTGCAGGGGTAAAGGCTATACCTCACAATATAACCCACAAAACTCAAGTATCTAAAACTGGAAAAGGATTCTTTAAAACCCAGATTCGTAACAGCAATCTGGATTCACACCAAAACTAATCATCTTATCCTTGGCCCATTTACTAGCCTTTCCCGGATTTGTTTATAATAAAACTGAAAAATCCATTTATTGAAGCCCTAAGGTTATTCTTTCACACCTCAGAAAACATCCATCCACAGCGCTGTAAATTTAGAGACCTCACTCACCCGGAGTTTCTATTCGACGACGGCAGAGGTGGGTGAACATTTTTTGACTAATTTTAAATTTTAACATCCCACTGGAGAGAAGGAACACCAAGAAAAGGCCCTCCAGCTGAGGATCAAAGGGAGGACTGGGAAGAGGCGACAATGCAACCCACTGCACCAACCTGGAGCCCGCTTGACTTCAAAAATACTTGTAAAGTATGTGGAGTATATCTTACTCATGAGAAAATAACTGTCAGTATTATACCACATGATCAAAGTCCAGGTTGGGCAATGCAGACAAATTATGCTCCCATTCATCCATGTCATGATGGGAGAAATTGAATATTCACATTTTGCAGTATTTTTGCCAAATTTCCGGCAGTGTCCTCGGTTTACCCCAAGCAGTCCATAGAGGTGTCTTTTACAACCATGTTTCCTGTTATTAAATCTACTTTATTTAGATGAATGAATCAAACGAATTGCCTTGATTTCCTTCATCGGTTTAAAATGGGCCTATACTTAGTAGTTATAGTTGTTTAAGTCTTAAATCTTTCAACATTTTCAAGTTAATATTTAACAAAAATCAAAATAGAGATACTAGAGAGATGTTATGGTGCACCCAATGTGTTTTTCTAATAACAAGTTACAAATCATAAAGTAGCATCTCCTTCAGTTCAATTTGAGTCAACTGAAATTACATCTGATTATACAGTGTCAAAGCAATCTCCAGGCTATTGATTTTAGAATCCGGGCACAAATTGCTGTGGTTAGTATTTTTTACTGGTGCTAAATTATTCATAACACAAACGTTATATTTTAAAATGAAGAGTTCACTCACACTCCGCCTTGGCGCACACGAGGCTGGCTGACGGGTAGCTGAAGGATCGCAAGATGGCTCCTATGGCCAGGCTTAAGTCCTCGTTGCTAGGGTACAGCGTCACAGAGGCGAACCGAAGGTAGGGCAAGCGAGGAGTCTCCTCCGGGCCGATCTTTACATGTGGGATCTGTCATGTGAGGATAGACAAGATTAAACATACACATGCACACAAACTATATACGGAAAATCCATTAATGAGTCTGGAGGGTGATGAGATGAGACAAAACGGCAGAAGCAGAGAACAGAGAGACCCGAGGATAAAAGGCTATGGGGGAAAATATAGGAAAAGATCGCTATTAATTATATGGCTAAGAAAATTCCCAAGACGCTTTTATCATGATATCTAAAGGCAAGACGTGAGCTAGCATTTATTCGGCATAGAGTAATAATGAACTTACTTCCCATGCACTCACCTCTTTTTCTCCACATATATGACTGACAGTTGACCCAGAGGCGGGGCTAGAGGCGGGACCGATGACAGAGACGACGCCTTTGGGTAGAATTTGACACACTGCAAAAAAAAGAAGAGAGAAAATAAATGAGAATTAGCTATGCGGAGACATGGGGCTGTATTCTCCCCTGCATTCTGATGACAGAGTTGGCATACAGTAGGCGCAGTGCTGGGGGAGAAGCATGGAGATTTTAAATTGTGGCATTTAAATTTGAGTTAAGCTCCTGATTCCATTGTAGCTGCGCAATCTGTCTCATTATATGCTGATTTATTTGGAGATAAATACTCGGAGGACTACAGCGGGGCAGCCCACGGGTTGCCTACTGCTATTATTCACTTGTTTAGAACGTCAAGCTTTTTAATGATTTTTAGTTATTATATGTGTGTTTGAACAGTGCTGACAGACTGGTATAGCAAGAGCTGGAAATGGCATTCAGACTTGAGAACCTGTTTTCTGAATCAGGAAACAATATAACAATGCTTTATCATAGCACATAACTGCAATGATGGCTTTTAACTCAATCATTCTTTTTTTCATTTAGGCAAGCTTGTGAGCACAGCATGTATCAGTGGGAGCTCACTAGCTTAAAATCCACAAGCTCAAATTCCCAGCAGATGCGTGAGTGATTATGAGTGAGAGGAGAAAAGACAGGCTAGTCTCCTGCTCTCTATATACCTGACTAATTGAGCAGCCTGCTGTTTGTGTTGCTGATCAATAAAGCAGAGCTGGAGTCGTATGATGACTGACAAAGCAACGAGAACAAACTGCCCTTTCCTCCATTTCTATGATATGTTGAGATTGAGATTATAATCAAATCATCTAGACAGAAGGCAATGGAATCAAATATTATTGCCCTGTATACCATAGTAGTTTCTTGTTTTGTTTTGGTTTTTTTTTCTTTTTACTCACTGGTACACGCAGGACAAGAAAAAGACAACACGAAACAGTCATAGTTAAATTTAGAAACACATCTTCCATGAGCAAAACCACACAGTGGTAATTAATTTGGCAAGATTTTATGTCAGATGCCCTTACTACTGACGTTTTCCTAAATTAGCCAAGTTTTGGAACAGTAACAAAGCATACTGGTTTGTGACTCTTTGAGACAGGATTAGGAAGCAAATATGGTTGCCATTCGATTCCTTCGGTCATCACAAGTCACACAACCAAGTGTCTTGCCTATGGACATCTCAAGGTTAAGGTACACTTTACTGTCCCCATAGAGAAATGTGTCTGCTGCAGATGGCACCCACTGCACCTGTAGGAGCAGTGGGTGCCATCTCCAGATCTTGAGCTAGGACTACCACCTATTGTGGTGCATGTTTTGGATTGGAAGATATTATTTAGAACTAATAAGGACAACTACTCAACTGCTTGAGCCACTGTAAACTACAGTCCTCATTAGTTGTGAATATTAGATGCTAACTGAGAAAGTGGCAACATTTTAGGCATAGTGCATTGATTATAAAACATCAATAGACAGAACCAAAGCAGTAGTGTCAAGTACTTGTTGGTATTCACGTGATGAAAGAGAAGAAACAGGAAAGCATGTTCATCATCTGCCTTTGTTAAAACTCAAGGCTGCCATTTTTAACATACAATTTTAAGTGGTGTGTTTTTTCACTACTATCTTTGCGCAGTTCATTTAATTAATCATTTTCTCAGTGGCTTCCCAATCACAGCAGATCCGCGTCACACTTATTTTGATAGTCATTAAGCTCCACTCGTTTTGGTATATTTGGTTCGGTCTTTTAATTCGTCCCAATTAGTCTTCTTCAGTCCGCACCACTTGTTTCCCTGCGCCCCGCGTGTGATGGAGTGTTCGCGTCTGTGGAAGGAAATCTGCTGTGTGCGTTAGATTGGTGTGTGGGAACTGGTGATTAAGTGTGTGCCCAAGCAAGAGGACTGGAGAGGGATGGAGAGAGGGGGGTGGGTTTAGGATATATGTGTGTGTAATGATGATGAGCATTTTCCATTCAAAAAGACCCCAAGAGCGAATATTCTGTCAGAGCGTCCTGCCCAGTGGTCAAGGGCACGCACAACCCTAACCTTGGAAAAAACACACAGACATTTTGCCGTAGCTTGTAGCGGGGTCCGTGACCTATTAGAACAAGACCAGTACGACACTGTCTTCTCTCTGCTACTGCTTTTCATAAAAACAACCACAAAGTGCATCAATATATTTTTAATAAGGTGCCTGGCCCGTGAGAGCAATAAAAAAAAAAGATAATTTGATACTATTCAATATCAAAACTAGATACTCATTTGAACAAGTATTGATACTGAAAACAATTAACAAAATATGACAAAGCAACCAATTCAACCATTTCCTGAATAGTTTTAGAATAGTCCTGATCTCTATCAGAACTCGCATAAGACAACTGAGTAGTATTAAAGAAACCTCTGAAAATGAGCATTGAAAATGAGATTCTATTATATGTAAAAGAGTGTGAATTATTATCATTCTGGTATCAACATTGATATCAAGTATAGAGCAACTACCTTTTAAAAAGAGTTTGACATTTCAGTACCATGACAGTACTAGTGCCCACAGGGACATGACACTGGTTAGAATTGTACAACTGAATAATATTAGTATTTGAGGATTTGCATTATTGATGCTCTGCCCACTCACACTGATCACTTATCAGTGGTGATGTCATACTCACCAAAAATTGATTACTTTTACATTCTAGATGAATAACATTTAAAGGTGCACTTGGTAACTTTTCAACAGTTTCAAGAGAATACAGTCTCACAAAATATAATAGTATTTTTTTGTCTTTACAAAACCTATACCGTCCTATAACAATATTATTTTAATAGGGTGACCTCAGTGGCACCGGCCTTGTTTGAGCTGGCCTGTGTTGCTGAACTGTATTAGTATTTGATGATTTGCTGTTGTCATGGTTTGCCCGCCACACTTTGCCAGCTGTTACTGCAGGGCACTGTTCCACGCTTTTTTAATGAGACAAGCAGAGTGGGCCATTAATGGTCTCCAATGACGTGTAACCTAATCAGTGCGAGCACTTACTGGTTCCCAGTCACACCAAACATGCTGGTGCGCCTTTATTCAACTAATTACTGGAAGCTCTAACTAATAGGGTAGCAGCATCATATACAAAAGAAGTAATTTTCCATGCTTTTATCAATAAGCAAGTGTGTATGCTAATGTTTGTATTATCACATACTTAATATTACAGAAAGTTATGAACTGCAAAGATAGGGCACTATGACTGTGATCACATCAGCCTGTAATGACCAATCATTAAGCCCATAAAAACAACACCTTTGTTTGGGCATGTGTGTGGAACATCACACTGTTAAGTCTCACACAGTCACTGACTGCTTTGCAAGGTATTTGAGATTTTTGTGTTGATCTCGGGAGCAAAGAATTGATTTAAAATAAATTTCTTTAATAACTCAAGAAACAAATCATCAGTTATGAGTCGTTTTAGCATTGTACCTGGATCCAATCACTTTTTCATCATACTTTACCCTTTAAATAGACCGGGTGTAATACCGTGGATATGTCCTGCACTCTCAACGTTGTAGCTTTTCTAAGAATAAAGTCTAAATCCTGTAAGTACTTTCTAAGAATGCAACCGAGTGAAACCTTATCAAATCTACTTTAGAGCCACAATTTTACAGTAAATAAAGCTTTGAGACGGTAGAGATAAAGCAATGACTAGTAAAATCAATATGAATACCACAATTCTGACCACAAATACTGCATTGAACTAGAAGTACTATAAAAGAAGAAAAAAACTCTTTCTTTCTGAAGCCTTATAGGGAAAAATAATAAACAATCATAGCTCTCAATCTGTAACAATAACATTTTAGATTTTAGAAGTAGATGAATTTGTATTTTCGTCCTGACTTTTGTTTTCAGACCCTTCCAGGCCAGCACATCCCACTGTCATCTTGTGTCTGAAATGTGTGGCGCACTCACTAGTGTCAGTGGTGTCATACTGAGAGTCTTTCTGCAGCTCGTAGATGTCCACCTCCACTTGGGCTCGAGTGGGACCCTCCATCACACTGTTGATGTTCTCCCGGGCCAAAGCCAGCGCCAGCCGCTCCCCTCGCCCACACACTGACTGGTCATCCAGGATCGCTGCTGCACAGGGGAAACAAACAAACAAGAAAAGAGCAGGCAGAAGGAAACAGGAAGTAAGTGCACAGGGAGCAATGCAGTTGCTATAGAGAGGACGTACTTTTCACATTAAGGAAATGGATTCAGGTTGTTGACATCTGAACATTGATATTTTAAATAAAAATGAAAACAAACATATGTAAAATATAATGTCCTGGAATAAAATACCCCAAATAACCTTAAAATTATGCATATTGGATTTATTGCAGCCACTCTATTTTTTGATGTTTGAGTCATGGCAATGACAAATGTGCCAGCAGACATTTTTGACACTCAAGACGATTTAGATGGAGTAAAATAACAATAAAACATGATGTTTGGCAATGTCACTTCACAAGGGGAGCGCTTTTGAATTTCATTGCAGTTTGGAGACAAATTTGTCCAAAATGATGGAATGAATGATTGAATAGTGTCTGAGCCATCATTTCATCATTTCATGGTTGTGATACATTTATATCTGATGTTACTTTCACTTTTTATTTGTCAGTTTTATCTAGTAGGTGTTTTTTGTTCTATGTTTTGATCCAGGTACGATGAGACTCCAGTGGACCAGAGTAGGGTGAAGTGCACACTGTGTTGAACACTTACCCATGCGGACAGAAGAGAGGAGAGGGGCTTGACTGAGGGAGCGTGGCGCCATGGTGACTAGCAGAAAGGACAGGAAGTGTGTTGACAGCAGCAGTGCTGGCAGAGCTGGCATCTTCTACTGCTCCTCATGGAGAATGGTCTGCTGGCTGCCTGTACCACCACCTGAGAAGAACAAGCATGCTCATTATTACTATTATTATTACTGAGTCATGCACACCAATTATATGCACATGTTAGAGGAAGAAAATAGCTCTTCAAGAATGCAATACAATACTGATGCCACCACAAAAGAACATATTTTCAATATATTTATATTATATGTTTTAGTACATTTTAACATAAATTGACTGTAAGTATGTTACATGCTTCTTTTTTACCAAGGAAAAAGAGTCACGTGCTGTTCAGTACTCAAGTAGAGATTGGTTGATCTAAAACACTGAATTAACCCACAACTGTGGGAACAGTATCTACCAACAGTACAAAAATTAAGTGCAAGTGAAAAATTTAAACAACTTTTTTCACTTGCAAATGTTGTCCACTCTTCCCAGCTCAGAGTGGGCTTTACATTTGTAGTAATTTGACAGCCCTGAGGGTAAACATTCATACAGAGCTGTGATATTTACCCTTCTCACTGGGCCATGCATAAGGCTTTCTCATAATAAAACACACACTGTTCACTGCTCGGGTCTCCTGTGTGCCAGTCTGCCATTTACAAGTGACAGCACTCAGCCTTTAGCGACTCTACTGAGGCAGTTCAAAGACGAGCATCTCAACAACTGACACACATACAGGCCCCCACTACTGTACTCACATCAGTGGAGCGGCAAGCACACACCAGAACCACCTCCGATGCTTTTCTATCTGACAGTATTCTACAGAGCCAATGAGTACGTACCTCCACCTCCAAACACAGACAGAGAGCTGGCTCCAGAGACACCATAAGCTAAAAGTGACAGAGACTGACAAGATGACAAGGCGGTAGAGAGGGAGATGAAGGGTGGACAAGGTGAGAACAGAGGAGCGCTGGGTGATGAGCAGACAGGATAGTGGCAGGGTGCTTGGGGGTGGAGTCTGAAAGGCTACTCAAAGAGGGGAGTTGGGGGTGAGGGTACTGACCAGGGAACATTTCAATCTCCCGAGACTGAAACGGAACAGGTTTGACAGTTTGAAAATAGCCAGTTCATGGCCTTTCATTGACCCAGGGAGATGGAGGGATACACTTTGACCCTTGACAAGTGCTTAGGGCGTAGATTGGAGAAGACAGTATAGCATGTTACATGTGCATGCGTGAGTATTTTTTTGCTATTTCAGAGGGTAATTTTTGATATAAGTCTTTAAAAATTAACTTTCATTATCTGTCAGAGAACTGCAGATAGATCATAACATAAGACCATAATGTTACCTTTTATCTTTTTGAAAATGCTACAGTATGATCACTGAAAACAACATATTAACATGTTTAATAAGTTTCACTTTTGTTTTTGACGCTCTGAGTCTCCCCTCCCTTTGTTCTCCGCACTTAGTCACTTCTTAGAGCACTATCACATTATTTGCATAAAACCCCCTCTTTAAGAGAGGGCGTGTGCGCTCAGCTAGCTTTAAAAGGATGAAATGCCCCACTCACACTCTTACTTGCATTACCAATGGCCAGGCAAATCATTGTACATAGATGAGAAGCCCTCTTAAATAAGCTGTAGCTAGCTATGCAACAGGATGCTCTCATAAAGGCACATACACACACAAATGAAGTGCCCATATACAGTTAAAGTGAATACAAATTGTGGTCTATAGAATATAAATTTGAAATGGACTTAGAAGAAAGTACTGATAACTTACCAAAAAGTAAACATTTCAACATATACATCGAGACAAAAAAAGACACACTGTAGTCCATAGGTAAAGCAACATGATATTACAAACAGATAATATATGCCTCTCTTTTTGTGAAAATTGTCACCTCCTCTAGGGGGAGGAAGGACCTACCTAACTACATATTATCCCAACAATTATTTATAGAGCTTAGAAAGAGAAAAAAATATTACAAAAACCAACAGAGAAAGACAACCATTCACTTACACATTCATAACCAGAACCAGTTCATGACCTTCTATTAACAGGGGCTGCTTTAAAAACTTAAAGATAACATTTGACCCCAGGCAAGAGCTCTGGGAGTGCACTGAAGAAGGCATATATACTGTGGCATGTGCTGTTTCTTTTACTTATATGTACACATCAAAGAAAGATGCCCACGAGACGCATGCTGCCAATCAGAGAGCGGCACTGCTTTTTTTCCCATTTTGTTTCTCCCCACTCCAACCTTTCCGGCGCCTTTTTGTCTTTGATGCTATGGCACGTACAATCCCGCGCTTTGAACCTCTCGCTGCAACTGACAAATCCAACTTTCTCCACCCTTTTCTACTCCTCCTCGTTCCTTGCAATTACTGACCATCCTTTCTATCTCGTTCCTGGGTTGGCCATGTCGAAGGGTGGGCTAGCATACGAGCAGACATATTGGTAAGGCTAACGGCGTGTACCATGCTGAGTGCATGGCTAGGCTACGCTCATTACTGGTATGGTGGCTCAAAGTAAACAGCTTTCTGTGTGTCTGAAAACAACTGGATAACAGGCGTGTTGTGGGTGCAGGGGTGGGTTTTATTCATTTTTTTTATATGTTGTTCAATACATTAAAAGAGGGTGCAAAAGGGAGTTAATGGGAATAGTTAAGGATGATTATTCTGGACACATGGAGAGACCAAGCCAACTGTCAAGCTAAGGTTGTAGTCAATACACAAATCAAGTATGTCAGAGAGTTCACGATGAAAATAAATACAGTACTATTATGACTATATTTCCTGGTATGTGAGATCATAAAACACGAAAAAATGTCCAACAGGGTTTAACAGACATTATATTGGAATGGAAATAGCCAATCTATTTACATGTCTGTCTAAACATGTTTTGTTTGTTTGTTCTTCAGTAACATTAGAACATTCCCCATATACTAAGAGGTATAGCCTTGATGTGTTATGGTATAAACAGTAAGGCAGAAATCTCTTGGGAAGGTTTTATTAAGAGTCATTTTTCTATTTTACTGTCAGTGCTACACGGTTCTTTTACAGGGCAACGACAAAGAAACCATTACAGAAAGAGAAGGAGAGGAAATTAAGCTATCCCTACTAGTCAGATGCAGCTCTAATTAGTGCACACAGTAGCCAAAAGATACAACATATTAAAAACAATGGTATTTTTTGCCCAAAGCTTCCATCTGCAGGTTTACAGGACATTGTAAAATCATGTTTTGAAAGCAAATCTATAAATATTTTTATATATGAACTATAAATTTTGGCCACCACAGTAAGCTGTCGAAAAAAATATCTGAGATCACCACATTCCAGATGAGCTATGTACTTTCTGTTTAATTTGCCCTTAATTTTGTAGGTTTGCAGATGGAACTTCACTCTGCCGTACATGTTAATATTAGTCCATAAACCTACTTTTCTTCTAGAATGTTTCAGAGAATGGCATTAAACTTAATTATGTTCTACTTATTCAATTATAAAACATTAAAAACATGGATTATTACGGTAAGCGGGGTCGCCTCTCCTTAAATCGACACTACCTTGTATCCATGGAGTTGCGTTTTTTTTGTCATGCTGTTAAACATTCCCTTTGAACATTCCAGAGAATGCAATAACATCTCCATGGAGAAAAGCAGACCCTCCGCCTGAAAGGTTTCATAGTTAACCTTTGATCATTTATGCCCGTAATCATTCTGTTAATCAATAAATGATGAAGTGTGCTATCTTAGACTCCAAGAGAGACATATATGCGCCGCTAAGCTATTGTACAATATGTCCATTACAAGACCCCATACATAGCGTGGTCTATTTACCTCTATCTTTTGTGGTGTGTATGGGGAGTGCAGGCCTGTTTATCCCGGGGAAGGTCTGGGTCTTGCCTTGTGTGTGAGCGTGATGGCATATCGATCGGGCCCCCGGCTGGAGTGGCGGGCCCTCAGGTGCAGTCAATCAAAACAATTGGGAGCCTATCATGGCAGCGCGGCGTTTGGCGAGGGGCCTTCTGATTGGCTATTACCAGGAAGCAGATTGGTGTGATGATGAATAAGATCCTAACCTGGGCCCATGCCTTCATCAATGATGGGATGGAACTGCCGCCTATTTCATTGTTATTGAGAGCTATCGACAGCATTAGACAGAGAAGATTACAGCGTCCATGCTCGCGTGGGGAGAAGCCGAGGTGAGAAATAAGAAGAATGGATGAGAAGAGAATGGAAAGAGGAATAGTCTGTGGACGAAGAGGGAATAAAGGAACAAAATTGAATACAGAGGAGAGAATGAAAAGTGTTTGAGTGGAGGTAAAGAGGCAGAGGAAGGAGCAGGGAGTGCGGCCCAGTAACTAAGTACATTTACTCAAGAGACTGACACTAATTTATTGCTATTGGTACTCCTACACAAATATCATCCCCCACATCTCTCCCTCTCTGCTGCTATATGCCATCTCATGTGTAATTGGCTGGATTAAAACATACCCAGAAAATAGAAATAAAAAACTGTTGCTGCAGCAGAGTTCTCCACATGGCTTATTTAAATTATCTTCAGTTCTGCTCTGGCTAAATTTAAGCAAAAGAGAAAAATATTGAACGCGTTAAAAGTATTCAATTGCAGATGTGCAGGTGTTGTCCAAGTGTCAGTGGGTTGGCTCTGATTGTGGTCTGAAATGGATTTTCTTGTGTTTAACATTCTAATTGTATTCATTGGCCCTAAATGTGTAAATGAGTCTTGTGGGAGCAATTCTCTGAAAAGATTTAATTTTGCATTGTTGTTGGAACATGTTTCAACTGTACTGCAATTGTTTTGTGAATGACCACAAAGGCATTATCATCAGAGCTCAACACAGAAAATTACATAAACACTTCACCTAGGCACTAAATCATAATTGTGCAGAATTGTGAGTTATTTTTAGAAATGCAAATCAAAGATGCCAGAGGTTGTGAAATTTGAATAGTTTGAAATCATATGATTGTGGAATGCTTGAGTTTGGAGCCAGGCTTAGGCATACTGCTGTTTGGGAGATAGACTGGCAGGGACACACTGACATTGGAGAATCAGAAGGCAGTGAGATCAGATGCTTACAGAGATAAATATGATTGCTACACTGAAACGCTTTTACTCCACATTTATAAACTTTTCCACAAGTAATGTCATCTAAAAGGAACATGGCGACCATTTCGACAAAGGTAACTTTTGATTATACAACCTTGCAACAGTCTAATGGATCAGCATGCCCCAATCAAGCGTTCTTTTCATAAACAAACAGGGCCTAAATGCTAACGCAATCTTAGTGTAACAGCAAACACATTTGTCAAAATCAATATTAATGCAATCCTTGCAGTCTTTGGTTTGTAATGCTGTTGTATCTATTAAAGTGTACAGCTGCATTTGTAAGCAACATACGCTGCATGCAAACTGTAAATAGGGCCCTTTAGTCTTACCTTAACAAACTACGTGGCATTGCTATAAATGGCTATAGTTTTCATTGTTCATTGTACTCTGAAAAGAAAGTCCCTTTCAGCTTTTTCTAGTTTAGGGAAAGCCAATACCACCCACTCCACATTAAAATGTTAAAAAGATGCAGAAATTGTAGTTCAAATATAACTCATTTACAAAAAAACTAAACTAAAAAACTTTTGCACAAAGCCCTTTCTGGGCTTATTTGCACCAAGCTGTGCCTTACTGACCTGACTGGCAGTGTACCAGCCACTGCAGCCAGTATAGAAAATGAGGCTATGGAAACACAATTGAAGGTAAAAGCAACAGCCAAGAGAAACATGCTAGTCTTTAAATGAAACAAGCTAGATTTAGATACAGCCCTGAAAATATTTAGCAAAAAACTATACTTACAAGACTATGTAGGTATCACAGATGGCATTACCATTGTCAATAAAAAGCTACATTGCAGGAGGCTTGAATTACAGAGTACAAAGGGAAAGAAACAGACTTTGCTATAAAACACTGCAGATGAGATTTCAGTGCAGTGTTGAGACAAACAGTACCATGGACAGCGACCGACTACACTTGAAAAGCACAGTCCTCATATGAGTGTTTTACCAAGACATTGAACAAGAGCTATATTATAGACTGACAAGTCTGACTCCTAGATTGACTGAGTCAATATTTTAGTCTTTAATATGATTAAGATTACATTTAGTAACATAAGTCAAGTTTGTCTTGTCAACACAACAGTAGTAAAACTACTAAAACATGTATTTTACTGCTCTAGTTTAAAAGTATATAGCAAATGGTTAGGTGGCAAGAAAATTATGTTGCTCACAAAAAGTCCCATAAGTATGTACAAAATGTGAAACTGAATACATGACATATGGCATTGACCAGTGACAGACCATGCATTAGAAAAGCTTCTAAATTAGGTTAATTACAAAAGCTAGTGTTAATGAGACAATACTATAGACAGTGTTAACAGTTATTTACAGTCAATAGTATCGTGGTATAAGTAAACCTCAGCCAGCAGCAGAGACTACAGAGCCGTGAGCACCATGGACAGCGACACAGACAGGAGGCACAGTAGTGATGACACTGTAGCACACACTGTGTTTGTAATCCGGGCCTATGTCTGGCTGCTGTATTATGGACTGTGCTGGGGACTACAGTGAGAAGGAGTCTCTGTAGCGGTTGGGTGTCAGTCTGCGGGGAGCAGCAGCGATGAGAGGCCCGAGAGGAGCCAGACTACACTGAACAGTGCTCCGAGCCCCCCTCTGCTCGCTTTCATTCTGCACCCTGCTGTAAGTCACCCCACATGCTGGCACTGCCGAGAAATACACAACGGCAGAAATACATAAATATCCCAGGCGACTGTGTAGAATCTGTGGATGTGTGTGTGCAGCGTGGAGCATAAAAGACAGAAAGGAGAGTTAGAGAGGGGACAGCAGCCCGGTTAGAGATTTAGCTTTACGACGCGGGTGCATTCATCTTAAGTGTGTATATGGTATGCAGATTAGTGTGGGCGGGTATTTATCACAGTATACACTCACATCATGGAGACCTGCCTCCCTTATGGGGACAAGAACCAGGTTCCCATGATGTAAATCCTTTAGTATTAGATCAACAACATTTTAAGTTCATATATGGGTTAAAATAGGTCACATTTAAGGTTTAGTTTGAGGTTAGGCTAGTAGCGATAATGGTTGAGGTTAGGATTGGGCTGCAGGAAATTAATCTAAGTCAATGTAATGTCGCCAAAAAGCATAGAAACCCAATGGAGTGTGTGTGTGTGCATGAGTGTGTGTGTGTGTGTGTGAGAGAGGACTTGGCTGGTTGCTTATAGTGTCTGCAGTGCCTATTATAAAAGAAAAAAAGCATAAAATCAGAGATCTTAATTATCCAGAGGGAGTGTGAAGGGAGAGGATGGGAGGCTGTAGTAGGCTTGAGGAACTGGGAGAAAGGAATGCGAGGAGATATTGGCTTGGCAGAGAGCAATGGAAGGATGTATATAGGAGGGGAAATGGGCTGGGATGAGGGAATGCTAGCCCCGAGGCACAGGAGGCGAAGAGGGACAGGGAGTAACAGGGAGGAGGTCGGATGAGCGATGGCACAAGGGGAGAGAGAAAGAGAGAGGGAGGGAAACAGCTCAAGGGTGCTGAGGAGGGGGCCTGGCAAATCATTTGTTTTTTTCACTGCTGCCTTATTGTATGACACAAGAAAATTTGACAGTTATCATAATGGACGGATGAATCATTCCCATAATTACATTTGTGAATGCTGTGGCTTCTCTGGGTGGTTGGAAGACACTACTGGCTGTTATTACCAGTCCAAATCCTTATTTTGCTCCTTTTTCTTTTAATTAATCGACCATGTTGGCCTGCACTCCAATAAGCAGGTCTACTGTATCAGAGTGGATGACCCTGGCTGGGACAAAAGCACTCATGTACGTGTGTGTGTGTCACATGAGTGGGAAGTACAAAGAACCTGTGGTAGTCAATTTCGCAGAAGTGTTCCATACTTCCCTAATATCAAAGCAGCCATGTCACATTGACTCAGCA
>KN469800.1:2419-14160 GCA_000787095.1 Periophthalmodon schlosseri
TTAGGCTCAAGCCGCAGGAGCACCTCTGGCAATGCAGGGGCGCTCACTATTTGTCTACCCACTCCACGAGGTCGGCAGAGGTTTTCAGACTGTTTGGCTTTATGTAAATCAAATTCATGACATGCAAAACCATTCATTTGAAGTTGTCTTAAAATAACAGCACAAGCAATTTGAACAATGTGTAAATCTGCTTATGTAGATGTTAACAAATTAGAAAGACGTGCTTGGGTAAGCTTTTTCCCCAAGCGGAACGGAAGGCTGGATGTGATTGGATGTTATGCGATTTCAATGCTCAAGCAGAAGTGGATGGATAAAATTGCATTCAAAGTGGAGGTATTGCTTTTTTGTTTATTTGTTTGTTTGTTTGTTTGTGTTTCTTTTGTTTAGTTTTAGTTTTTTTTCCAAAACAATATGAATGACTTGCGCACTACATTTATATACTCAACTCATTAACTACAGTATTACACACTGCGCCACAACTTGGAAAACACATAAAGTACTGTAACAACATCAAACATGCAACCAAAATACTCAAACCCACAACCCAAACTCTTATTGCATGAGTTTGCATGACTTTCTTCTTCTTCTTTCTTCTATGTAAATAAAAAAGTTTTAAACAATTTAGACATGATCCAGCAATTATGATTTGGTTTTCTATATTTATATCCACACCTAAAATCTGATCATTTTGTGAGTGATCTGATTTATTTTTATTATTCACTCATGTGCAGGTTTTGATAAGGACAAAAAGGCAAACTGATGTGGCAAAGATAAAAACGGGATGGGAAATAGGGCTTTTAGCTGTTTTGCTTCACAAAAATGGAATAAACTCCAAGGAAACACAAAACTGGATACATTGGTGACACAATCGCAATTTAATAAACTGGTAACAAACTTTTATCCAAACACCTGCACCTGTTTTTAATGTTTTATATGGACTTGTGTACTAGTTTGTTTTGTTTATTTTTCTGTTTGTAGTATATTTTAAACAGGGCACCCATGAAAAAGAGAGCTCAAGTGCTCTCACTGGGTTCCCCTGTGTAAATAAAGATAAAGAAAGGAAGAAGAAAGAAAAAAAAGAAAGAAAGAGAAAATGTTAGACTCTCTAAAAATCCTTGGATTAACTGACATATGTCACCAGTGGTGGAAGGCAAAGAAATACAAGAAGTAAAGTAATGTACTTAAGTAGAATTTGTAGGTATCTACTTTACTTAAGTACATTTTACAGTGGACACTTGATTTGTAGTATTACTGTCGACCAAAATATGTATCATTTTTAATCAATATCACTGCATTTACACTTTAGCAAATTAACAACATTTGTGTGAAATACTTTTACTTTTTAATCTTTAAGTACATTTTAAACAGGTACTTACCGTATTTTCTGGAGTATAAGTCGCACCAGCCAAAAAATGCATAATAATGAAGAAAAAAAACATATTTCACATATAAATCACATCTGAGTATAAGTCACACCCCCGGCCAAATTATGAAAAACGACTTATAGTCCGGAAAATACGGTAAATACTTTTACTTATGATTTGTACTTTTACTCGAGTAACTTTGTACCTCTGTATCTGTACTTTTACTTAAGTAACAAAATTGAGTACTTCACCCACCACTGCATGTCACCAGGTGTTTTGATGATCACTGTGCCGTAAACACACAACAGAAGTTAGATGTAATTATTATCTGATTAATCTAGTTTGATTTTTACTGTGTGAATGTAACCTCACACGCCTGGGAGAAAATGTAACTTCTAACTAGCCCCATCGGAGTGACTAGTTTCCTCATGGTACTATGGATGAGGGGTGAAGGTTGATCAGCTTCACGTAGAGGGCAACAAATGCACTTAATTCGTTCTTGATTGCATCTGATTCCAGGCGTGACCCTCACATCTCCCGCCTGCTCGTTTTTTTTACCTCTGATTTATTCCACTGTTGCTTATGGGGATTGTACCAGTCGTCAGGTGATTGCACATGCACTGTGTTTGCTGCAGGCGGATCTCTCAATGTCATGCACATAGTTTAGATCAGCCCCTTCAAAACAGCAGATGATACTCGACATGTTATTTGAGCCCTGAGCAATCTCTTACAAGGATGTTTAACATAAAGCTTGCATTTCACTGTCTCTCGCGTCAGTTGTTTGTAGTTGAGCTGGCGGTGTCTCGGCGTGTTCAAACATATGGTGGTTCAGGACTTAAGAGTCAGGGAAGGTAACGCTTGTTTGCAAAGGAGCTTCTTCGCTGTCTGCTTTGTATAACATAGGAGTGGGTCAGTCTAGTTCATGATTCAAAGGCAGTGAATAGCCACTACAGGCAGATTGTAGAAAGAAACTGATAGACAAACAGATTTCTTGTAGTTGTAGACTGAAAGCAGTTTATATCCACAAGCTTTGTTCATACGTTTGATGTGGTGTTTTTTAAGTTACCATAGTCAGGGTAAATTGGCTTTTTCATTTTGAAATGTGGAAATTGGAATCCACTCGCACTTTTGATATGTGGCTTATGGACCTCTGCAATATAACTTCAAAAAAGTGGTTTGAAAAAGAAGGAATCAATGTCTTTTAAAGGGCCTGGGGAGGCGGTGTATTTAAAGAAAAATTGGTCCAATGTTTTGTTTTTTGGAACGATAGCTTCTTTTTGTGTGTTAGATTAGTTTATTAGTGTTGCTAATTTTTGTTACTGTAGCAATTGACCTTGGACATGATAAACAGTCACATTTTTATAAAGCAATTTTCCTCTTTCAAGGCACTCAAAGCACTTCACATCAAGGAACCTCTCACCCATTCGTACACACATTCACACACCAGTGTACGCAGACACTAGGGGCGAGGCGGGTTAAGTGTCTTGCTCAAGGACACAACAACAGAATTCATCTGTGGGAGCTGGAATCGCACCGTTAACATGTGAGTCACTGGACTGGACCACTCTACCAATGATGGTTATGTCTAGAGCGAGATTCAAACCACCAACCTTCAGATCAGTGGACAAACATTTTATCAACTGAGCTACTGGGATAAAATAGCTACACAGGCTAAAGATAATCCCCAGTGAAATTTTATCCACCCTACGCTACTACGCTACATTCATTTATTTTTCTGTGCCTGAATAGGTGTTTTTAAGCTCCATAAATAAGCTTTAGAGGAAGATTCTTAATACAGCCCTTCTCCGAGTCAGGTATCCCACTTCACCCCTGTTTGTTAGCCTCTTGTCTGCTTGTCAAACTTGTCTATTGGCTATTGTGAGGGTTTAAAAGAGTTTGAACTGATGCTCTCCGTAGTAGTCGTGGCTGTAGTGCTCAGTCCATTGACAGTGCTGCTGCTGAGACTGCAGAGAGAGTGGAGAGGGAAAAGTCGGCTCTCTGCTGGCCCTCTAACCACAGCAGATGATTGTGCTTGCTCAGTAATTCACTCAATTTGGCCACTGTCAGAGGATCCAGCACTCTCCATTTGCTCCGCCAGGACTTTTAGAGAGCCACTGGTGCACGGGAAATGTCACCAGCACACACACTTAGCCTGCCCTAGACTTCTACCGCATCTATCTGCATTGCAATTATACTGTCACACAGAAATGACTGGACAATGTGTTGACAATATCCATGATGAATGATAAAACATTGCCTGGCCAGCCAAGACAACACGCTTTTATACATTGCAAAGACGTATAGCCTGGAATCGTGTCCTGTCTCCACAATTTCCAATGGGCGCGACTGACAGGTGAATTAACCAATCAGAGAAACGCATTGTTAGTATGTGTTACAACAAACATAGCAGCTTGCAAGTAAAATATTTGAGAGTCGAGTGCTACAAATAATTGTGGTGCTTATTTTGCCTCGCCAGGCAAGACAAAATAAGCTGTCTTGTTGGTTGCATTCAGCCACTATCAATTCATAGAAAGGCTGTAGATTAGCGTTTCTCAAACTGCGGTACATGTACCACTGGTAGTATGTGAGCTGCCTCTGATACCTGAGTATTTGTTTCATATAGAGACAAATTTATTGATGTTTTTACCCTCTTTTGGTTAATAATCACTGATGTGATTGGCCTGATGTGGTCAAAGTAGGAGGTAGATTTACATAAGACGTGTCTTTTACCAGGAGGAATTTATTAAAAGATGACTCCAGTTAAAATGCAAAATAACTCTAGAAATCAAAATAAACCATTCACACAACTAAACAGAAAATAAGCAACTTAAATAAAATCTGGCATAACAACCACATGCACACAACTACACTGAAGTCCCCCTAATGAACTCAAACAGGCAGTTTTTATACTCGCTCACAAAGTAAGCCCGCCCACATTTTTCTGTACAGGTAAATGGGTGTTTAAGTACATCTATGGTTTAAGTCCTTTAACGAATGTGTTTAAAATAAAGCTATAAACAGAAGATGACTTAAATCAAATACAGAAATACACAGAAAAAACAAATTACTCAAACAGATGACCCCTCCACATGGTCTGGCCCATGACCTGAACCAAAGAAAATGGCTGACATTGGGCACGCCTCCTCTTTGTCTGGAGTGGACCATGTGGTGAACCAGGAAAATATGAGTATGTATGGGTTTAACTGTAACAATGTGTTGTGTGGTAATTTAAGTGAAGTGTAACTAAATAAACAAAATGGAATTGTAAATGTTTAGCTGTTTAGTTGTAAATGGTAAATTAAAAAAATAAAATGATTTAAGTGCCAAATGAAATAATGGGACAAAGTGACCAAACTTACTTCATCACAGTCATTTAGAAGTACTTTAATCATAGTTCAGTCTAATTTTAGACCAACTTTAGCCCTAATTTAGCCCTGATATAGTCCAAGTTTAGGTCTGGTGGTACTTGGAAAGCTAAACATTATCTTGTGGAGAACCAGTGCGGTAGACTATTTATGACCATTTTGATATAATAAGTTGAACCAAAAGCACTTTAAAAGCTTCAGATGAAAACATGTTTCATTCTAATGCGAGGCACCGAGAATACAATCAGGCCTGATGTGACGCTATTATTCAAGTGAATGCTTCTAAATGTGAAAATTAAATAACAGTGTTCTTGGAAATGGCTTTCCTAAAACACTGACAAATTTTCTGATTAAAACAAAATGTCAAGAAGTGAAATAAGCTTTTAGAGCAAGTTAAGTGTGGAATTATAAAACTTAGCATATCTCCTAATTGTGACACCCTAGTAAGGCGAGCGGGATGGGAGTGTTCTGTTCCCATTCTGTGAACCGCCCTGGGCCTGTGAGTCTAAATGTGACAGGGGGGTCTGAGTTTATGTTGCGTGGAGCTGGGGCAGGCACACACCATTACTCTGGAAGCCCCCCCACACCCTCCGCCTCCCTCCTCCAAAGATGGACCTCCTGGCTGGGCTCAAAGAGAGGGGCTGTCCTGCTCTTCCAGCCTCATTGCCTTTGGAGGTCTCCATCAATTAAACCTGATAGACTTTCAACTCCAGTGAACCCAGAACTGCGGTTATAATAGGAACAGGAGGGAGGTCACCTGAATCCACTAGTCCTATTACAGAGGAATATACAGTGTAAGGGTCAGATTTGTGTGCAATAAATCATAGTATGAGAAAGTATACAGGCTATTTCTGTACTAAAAACAAATATTGTGGAAGGGGTGGGTGGGTGAATGTGTGCCACCTAAAGGCAGAGTTAATAAGGCTGAATAAGGCAGACAAATATTATACCTTAGCCAACTCGCATCCATGGAATAATTAACCTTGATACAAAAAGCGGTAACTGGAAAAACTGGTCAACCAGAGTAAAATGCAGAGCTAAAAGTCAATTGTTTTGTCTTCAGACACCAAATTTGGGTATTTTATAATAACTACAGACTTTAACCTTAATCAGTGGTATAATGTAACAAAGTAAAAGTAGTAAAGTATTGTACACATTTGAGGTGTCTGTACTTTACTTAAAAGTAAAGTTAAAGTGGATACTTTTTACTTTTACTTTACTGCATTTGAGAGCATGTATCTGTGCTTTCTACTCTGCTTCATTTTTTAACTGGACTGAAAAGTAAACATATTTTGTATTATTATTATTATTATTGTATGAGACCTGCTGAAAAGGCTGAGGGGTTTATTTTTAACATGTTCATAATTTGAGCAAACACAAAAAAACTGCTAGAAAAAATGATAGATTCAATTGTCTCTGTTGAACAAAATAGAGCCCAGGAGAGATCGCTAAAATACTGCACGGACGACATCTAAAACTTCTTCAGGCATGTTTTTGATGAGGGAACAATGTGGTAGAAAGCTAAAAAAAAAAAAAATTGAATAAACAATTTGTTCACCTTGAATTAAGTCTGCTCATGCTTTATTAAGATGACAGTAGCTCAGTTGATCTGAAAGTTGGTGGTTTGAATACCATTCTCGACATAAATATCACTGATAGAGCAGTCAGATCCACTGACCCACAGGTTGGCGGAGCGATTCCAGCTCGCACAAATGAATACTGTTGTTGTGTCCTTGAGCAAGACACTTAACCCACCTCGCTCCCAGTGGCTGTGTACACCGGTGTACTGGTGTGTGTGTGTGTGTGTGTGTGTGAAAGCACTTTGAGTGTCTTGAAGGTGGAAAAATGCTATTTACCAAAATGTTAATTAAGGTGTTATAAAGTAGTATCCAAATCAGTAGTGGGACGCCTAATGGCCAGTAATACTCAAAGTGTATTCCGTCAGATTCATGAATAATGTTACATTGTATTCTCTCAAAGGCAAATCAGAGTGCCATCTACAGGCCAAAGTGGGTAAAGCAATTAGAAATTAAACAAAAAAAAAGTTACTTGTTTGAATGGCATGCGTAAATTCAAACTAAAAGAATAATACAACACATGATAAATGTTTGTTTATATAAAAGCACAAATAACATCTTCAGTATCAAAGACTAATGCAGTGATAGAGTGATTCTCTTTGTAATAATTCATAGATTTGGGATTTTAAATCACATTATAAATATTTTACTAATGAATATATTATCATTGATCATAATTGTCTGCCGCAGGACAAGATCATTATTCTAGTCAGATAACTCTTCACTATTCCATTTTCTCATGTTTCACCCATTTTAAATTGCTATGTGTGCCAACTATAAACAGTGGGGTTGGTAGAGATCAAAACACATTTTTTCTTCATATCTGGAAGACATGTGCATTTTTCCACTTCATTTGTCGTTAATCGTGCATTGCTCTGTTTCTGTCTGCATGCATTGAGATCTGTACATGACAGCGAGGTATACTGAACGACTGATGGCTTATTCATGTGTAAACAAACAGGCCTTGTTTACTCAGGGGGCAATCTTTTGAGAGAAATGTCATTTTGAATTTCAGCTGCTTTGGGTGACACATGCCTTCTCTTAGCATTAGCGAGCAGCCATGCATTTTGCCACAGCAGATAGCAGAGAGAAAAGATGGTGTTTGTGCTCAGAAACAAGTAAAGCAGGAGGGAAAGCTAACAGCTCAACAGTACCTCGCCGAAGCCATTTGCGAAGGTTACGGTTGAGCTGAAGAACCCCATTTGGCACCCCGGTGGGCGAGGCGGGAGGGAGAGGAGAGAGAGTAGAGGCAAACAAAGAGTCATCGATTCAAACTGCAGCGTTACAGAGCGGAAGAGGAGAGGCAGGGCCAGGAGCTGAGGGTCAGACCTGGGCATCTCACAAGAATGTAATGTCCAGAGACTCACAACTTGACTCGCAACTTGACCACTGAACAAGTCTAATGGTGGATTCATGTATTGTGCAATCACTGACATTTAAATTAAACATTTAAATTGCAACTTTTCTGTAACTTTTCTTCTGAGGAGTACTTCAATTGCTGGCCTCCATAATGATGGTATTGCTTTGCCAGGTATGTTCCGTAGTATGGCGTAAAACTTATCTGTCTTGCATTTATCACATGCCATTTAAGTACAGGTCTTGATGAACAATACATTCTTACTGTGTGCGGGGTTGCCTCTCCACAGATATGACTTGTAACCTGGCCTGGT
The DNA here is from genome assembly GCA_000787095.1 of Periophthalmodon schlosseri. Classification (NCBI taxonomy): domain Eukaryota; kingdom Metazoa; phylum Chordata; class Actinopteri; order Gobiiformes; family Gobiidae; genus Periophthalmodon; species Periophthalmodon schlosseri. Next base: position 10,396 of record KN469800.1, read on the forward strand.
GGTGTCACCTGCTTGCATTGAATCCTGATATAAATAAATAGGACCATGCTGCTAGTCTATCACAGCCCAAACATGCTTTTCTTTATAGCATGTCCAAGCTAATTACTGACTCGCAGTCGTGATAAATGAAATGCATGAATAAAAATACTTATCTTTTATACAGGGAGAGCCTAATGAGAGTGGCAGACTTTCTTTTTGAGCACCCTGTTTAAAACACAGAACAATACAAACAAAAACAAACAACGGCATAGGTCCAGTTAAATCATTAAAACAGGTGCAGGTGTGATTATAAATGTTTATCCCCAGATTATTAAAGTCCATTAGTGGCACCACTGCACCAGTTTTGCATGTCCTTGAAATGAATTCCATTTTTGGGAAGCAAAAATTATGATTCTCATTTATTGATTTTCCACTGTTTTCTATAAATATACCAACGAGTGAAACATGAAAACACTATATAAAACAGCACATGTAGCTTTGAAAATGTTCAGAGGAAGATTTTGGTTTGTTTTGAGGCAACAGTGTATTTTGGTGAGTGGATTTCCTGGCATCCTTTCAGCACAACAGACTCCTCTCAAGAGCCGCTCTGTGAGTCTCCACGTTCTGGTGCGGCAGACGGCTTTAGCTGCCACTAATTCTGATGGAGTGTTGCACAGCTCCAGTAGCAGACGTCAACATACTTCAGACAACTGTCCTGAAAACCTACATTTACTAACATCACTGCAGCTGTGAGCCAACACGTTTACATCCACAGAGAACTCCGAGTGCGCAAAAGAATTGAATTCAAATTGTCTTTGCCCCAAAACATGACAGAACACCAGTCTACATGCAGGTTAATTTCATTTTCAGATAAGCTAAACTGCAAATTATTTGCTCTCTACAGCATAAATAAACACATTGAAGCTCTGGTAGTTTTTACTTCCACTTAAACGTTGTCGACTAATTGCTGCTCTTCTAAAATGAGTGAGTGCACATACACATAGATATCTAATATTTTCCTGTCTGTTTCTTACCTCATGCAGTTGAATGCCTCTCCTAGTCTGCAGACTGTGCTGTTACATGCAGCAGGTATCTGAGTACATATCATGCATACATGCATTCTCCAGATATGTCACTGGGATCTGGGGGATTCAAACCATGGCACCTCATCATGCTTGTATATAAAAATGGACAAAGGTAACCTGCTAGCGAAGTGAACATGAGCGAGATTCGACTCTATCGACTCTGGCTCCAGTTCACTTTCTATTGAAAAATGGTCGCCCCTCTCTGTAACTGCTGCTGTCAGATTTGTTATTTTGGTCTTAACATCTTAAGACCATATTAACCTGCTCTATATGATCCTTTTTATTTCGCTATTTTTGCTATTCTGTCCATAAATCAAGATATGAACATTACTAACAGACCAATGAGCTGCCCTTTTTCACCTGAGGTTGCTCCCACTAGCGTTAGCAACATTTTTGATTGACAGTATTGGTAAGCACCCGCTCCCTGCCAAACATACGGTGTGAGCGGGAAGGGGCATTGCCTTCAACCACCTGGCTCCTGATTGGCTCTTTGGTTATTATTATACTTGCGGTCGGAATTTCAAATATGGATCTTGGCTTCAAATTCGCCCCTATAACTGCTTGATGAGCTTCATTTGACTGGTGCCAAACGCTATGGGTGAAGTCACACTGCTTTAGTCCACTTCTTTATACAGTCTATGGTAGCTCCCGGATTTACATGCATTTTGAGAAATCGGTTTAAATTGGACTTTGCTACTTTGCCAATTCTCCTGCTGTGTATGTTAACGTAATGACTGAGAGGCTTTTATTTTACAATGCACTTTCCTACAGAAATCGAGGACATGTAGCTCACTTTAAGTTGTGAAAGTTGACATGAGCATAGGTTACATGTTGTATAATAAGTCATAGCAATAATCAGAGCAAATGGAGGGTGTCAGCTCTGCCCTGAAACTGCTCCGACCGCTCTGAGCTTTGTAAACTTCAGGTGAGTCACTGACACATCTGCTATGGCACATGGCATGACCTTCATACATTCTGAATTTGAGAATGTTACTAAAAAGTGTAGTCTTAATAGATAACAGACAAATGCAAGATTAAGTGTTCAAAAATAATAGTTCCAGTGTTTAAAGGTGCATGTTTTAGCAGCGTTTGAGTGATCTTGTGTTGTCTTGTATTTGAGGCTTAGGTGCACAGAAAATTTCATCTTATCTACGCCCACTTTTCTTCCAAATATCTTGGCTCCAGATCATACGTGTAGAGTTCAAAGACATCACATAGCCATTTTAACAATAAAAACATGGAGATCAAAAGCTGCTGCCTATGCCTACACCAAACCAACAGACAAAATAATGGAAGTCAAGTTGGCAGATTTACTGTGCCCACAAAGTATAGAATATAATACTGTTGTAATGTGTGTTTTAATCAGCATAAAATTCCATTATTACATGAATAATTCAAAGCAATCAATTATAAACTCATCAAATTGTCCATAAATTGTTGAATGAAATAATAATTTTGTTTTAAGATACTCTAAATACCAAATTTGACTAGGAGTACTACATTTTCAGAAATATTTGAGGATATTGTCCTCAAAAACAATTCTTGCTGGAGTATTTCTCTTTACTAATAGACGGGGCCCATCAGTTCTGCAGTTGTAAATAGGAAGTCAATTGACAAACATATATTAAATTGCTAAGGTTGTCAGGATCCTCCCTTCTGCTGGTTTCCCTGTTGTCTCCCCCTCCCTTCTCTGTCTCTCCTCCCACCTGGGCATCGCTTACCTGGTCTGAGAGCTGGCTCACCTGGATCCAATTTCTCTCTTTACCTGCAGTATAAGAAGCCTGGTTTTTCATCCACTCTGCGCCAGTTTGTTGCTGATACTTCTCCAGTGCCTCTGTCTTTATTTTTGGAAGCTGCCTGCCTGTCTTGTCTGTCCCCTACCTACCTGTCTGTCTGCCTGTCTCCCTGCCTGCCCGCCTGCTGGCCAGCCCAATACCTACCTGCACCTCCGGACCCCTCCCAGCCTGATACTTACCACATTTACCTGATTACTAGTTGAACAGTTGAACTACTTACTAGTTGTGTGCTGCTAGGTCCTGAGTAAAACCGAGACAAAGCTAATACTAATATGTTACTAAGCCGTTTTAGATCAATATTGCAGTTAACAATGAACTAAATGTAAAATATTGTGGTCAACATATAATTTAATACAAAACACTTAAAGCATTATAGGTTTAAATTTGGTGGAAAAAATGTACCGAAATGTTCATTTAAATACCAAAAGACATACACCAAAACAACCATCTCGTCCTCAGTGGTGATGTAGGCTCTGAGTTTATGAAGCATAACACATTGAAATTCTCACTTTGGGCAAAGCAAATGTCTTTATCTGCCAATGTTTGTCTCATCAGCTCAAACACAAGAGGGATTTGACAGTCAGTTCAAATGTCAAACGCATTTATCTAAGCACCACAGTGATATTTACCAAAGTGTAGCTTTTAGGGACAAGTCAGAGGGACCCTGAGTCATGAGTCCAACTGTTTCTCCTCATCTGACATGGAGCAACTTCTATTTTATTTCATAATGGACTTGTTGGACAGGACGATTTAGGGAATGTGGGATAATATTCACTCCATGCTCTGAAGTTTGTTAGTTTGATAAACCAACAGTGCCATTTGACATAATAAAGAATTTGGTTGGACAAAAAGGGCTTTTTAGCGAGAGCGTTAAAATTGGATATGCCTTTAATCTCTCCCTTTCT
>KN469800.1:14247-27741 GCA_000787095.1 Periophthalmodon schlosseri
GTGTTTTTATATTATAATAAGATCAAAAAAGCTTTTCACGCAGCATGTGCAAATAGCAGGTATAAAATAGTAGTGTTATTTGTTTTTCAGTGTTGCTAATGCTCATGCTCATGGGGCGACGGCAGCTCAGTGGTCCCGCAATTTGAAGGTCAGAGGATTGATTCTCGCTCTGACCAGGTCCTGATGTTGTGTCTTTAGGCAAGACTTCACCCACCTTGTCTAGTATGAATGTGGTGTGAGCGTGACGGTCTGATGGCACAGATGATGATGATGATGATGATTATTATTATTATTAAAATAAATAAATAGTTACATTGAGCCACAATGCAATAACTGGACAGCTGATGGTGACCCTAATAATAATAAAATAATCATGCAGAGAGAGAGAGAGCTACTATGTCTATGGGCGAAGGTGAACAAGATGTGCAGAGTAGGGTTCAAAAAGTCGGGTGACTCGATATTTTGAGAAAAAAAAATACTGTGTGAAAATTGCAGTACTTACAGAGGCCACTGGGGACATAAACTTTGCCAAACAGTGTGACTGACGATCTGAAACTTGAGCGACTTCATGTTCATGCAGCAGTGGTGTGAGCTCAGAGCTGGGACGTGTGCCACACTTTGGTTCTTGTGTTGACTGAAGCTGTGACATGTACAGGGCTCGGCGAAGCTGTGATCAAATTATCACATCTGAAAGTTTCCTCTGGGTTAGATGAACGCAACTTTCTGTTCCTGAGTGAATATAACAATTGTCATATGAATTCATGGGCTACTTTTACTTTCAATATAGGCAACTACTACTAAAGAACAGGATTTTTTAATTCTTAACACTTACTCATTATTCTCAAGCATCTGGAGTATGCCTATACCAAATCAACAGACAAAAGAATGGAAATTAGGTTAGCAGATTTGCTGTGCCCACAAAGTATAGAATCTGTGAAAAGTTAGTTATAATTTTGTTTGGGTTTGTCACTGTTATAATGTGTGTATTTTAATTAACATAAAATTCCATTATTACAATAATCTATCTATATATCTATGAATAATTCAAAGCAATCAATTATAAACTCATCAAATCGTCTATAAATTGTTGAATGAAGATCATAATATTTTTTTTTAAATACTGTAAATACTAAATTCAACAAAGAGTACTGCATTTTCAGAAATATTTGAGGATATTTTACTCAAAAAAATTCTTGCTGGAGTATCTCTCTTTAAGCATCTGTGGGCTGAAACAAAGTGGAAATCAAGCCACAGTGTGCTTGTAGGAGCTTTTCATCAGCAAAAAGAACAAATTGGTGTTAGCACCCCGCTCCAGCATCGCTATAGAAGTGCATTTGCATGTCTTTGAGCGGGTGTTAAAACGACGTGTTGGCTGCTGAAGCGGTGAAGGCACAGAGCCACATGGCAAATCTGCAAAATGTGAAGAGTGTCACACAGGAGGCAGCTGTGTCCCATTGAAAAACACACAAAACTCACCCAGATGTGCTCAGCCCCGGTCCAAACTGATGTGAATATCAATCAGAAAACCATTCATGTCTCCATCATTTCTGTGATTGTCCTGAGCATTTTATTTTATTTTTCAAATGTGAAATTCTGGATGGATGGGGGATGGATTTACAAGTTGATTTGTGTTCTTGTGAGGAGGCAGAAAATCAAACAGCTTTATATCACTGGGACTGACAGCAGGCAGTAGCCTTTATATTGTGCAGTTTTATGGTCATCTTTCACAGTTGTGCTTAGCTGCATCGTTCATTTTTTATTTGCATTTCCTTTTGCAAGTGTTGGTTCCATTTATTTAATATTTGATAAATTTCTATGATGTCCCAAAATTGTACCGTTAAAACCACCAATTCATTTTTAGTATGTGTTTATGTTATTGCTGTGGTACCTTACCCATAAGTCTTTTCAGCAGCGTACAGTGTGTCTAAATAATGGCCCGCTGGCATAGTTTTGTGTGGGAGGCTTCTGTAACATGGTCAGACACAAAACATACTGTGTGGAGCCCCACAGGAGCACACGCCTGTGCCAGAAATTAGACGTCACTGAACAACCAAATACTCATAACTACTATAAGTCCTTAATGAAAAGTCTTTTGTATACATGGCCTTATAACAGATGACTTCCTGTTTCCCGTTCATCCCAGGCCATTGTGCATACTGTATATTTGTATAATGACGGTGAATCATGCGCTAAAAGTGTCCGCTCTCTGGGTCATCTGTCAGGGTGCTGACAGGACCAGCTGGCCCGCTACAGTTGCCAGGGGTACAGGGTAGAGGGTGGTCCTCCTACAATCCTGCACCTCCTTCTAAATCAGGCCTGAAGCTTTGCCAACAGAGGATTCTGCAGAGCATCCTCCAAAACAACAGCATCTGATGCAGACAGAAGGAGAGGAGGAGCCGTGCCCACGCAGCCCGGGCACTACTGCAGGCCCATAGTGCAAAGTGGGTCAAGGATGGACTATCAGAATCTCCAGTCTCAGATCAAAGGTGTGCTGTGTGCGCGCCTGTGTTAGCCATAATGCTATTTTGTGGTCAGAGGAAATTATGGAAGTGTGGAGATGATGAAAAATTGAACGGCTCCTGGACATGAGCGCTGGAGGAAGATGAGTGTGTTTATGGGCTGTACCTGATGAGATCATTCACACCATATCCTTGAATGCTCCCAGATCCACAGGCTTTAGGCTCTCAAAGTTACAGGGAGAAACAGGTCAGACAGCAAGTGGAAAAGAAGGCTGCCTCTGCAATAAATAAAACTATTTATTGTATTACAAAAACAGAATAGAAAAAAAAGACTGAGTATGTACACTTCTTAACAGGCTGACACTTATGTAAAATCTACTTTTATAAACTTTTAACCATAATGTCTTACTCTGACTTGTATTTCATCCTTTCCTGCATGTTTGAGTAATCCTGTATCGATTTGGAGCTCAGAAAGTTTCAGTTTTCATCCACCCCCTATCTCCGCCCACTGCTCTACTTACTTGCAGTTATAATCATATATAATAATAATACTGCCTTTCAGCTGCAGTTTGCTTCTGGTTGCGCAAAAGTCATTTTACTGTTGACCTATATTATACCCAAACCCTTTACAACTTTATAATTAAAGAACCATATTACCCCGACGCAATTACTTTCAAACATCAAGAACCCACATCTCCCACACCTGAGAGACAAGATTGAGTATGTCCTCAAGTAAGAATCTCATTTTCACTGCTAATTACATGCCTGCGGACTTTATGAGGAGACTAACAATTAACTTTCAGTTGTAATGTAATGACATATTTCATCAGATTTTTGAGAATGTCAGTGTTTTTTCCAAACTCTCTTTTTTTTTATCTTTCAAATGTATAAGCTTTCATCTGAAAACAATATTGTCCACTTTGCACCTAAAGATGATTAATTCATTCAACTTGATAGATTTATATGGGACCTTCATTGGAACTTCAAAGGTCATTTTCTCAAACATAAACCACTCTTGTACTTAACAAGATGGTGACGAATTGTACAGGAATTGTTTATACCTAATTCTAAGTTATTTGAGTTGTAACTCCAAAAAATTAGGCAATATTTGAATTTTTACACCAGTTTTCTGTAATATCTACTACTATATTACTATGTTAACAAAATGTACCAAAAAATGTAAAGAGGTAAGTTTATTTGTACAACCCAATTCGTAGACAAAATAGAGCTTTACCAAATAAGAACGATTTTTCTGATTTGTAGATCCCAAATATTTATAAGAATGAATGAAATCTGACAATAAAACACTTGATTAGATCCAGACACACAGCGGACTTATTTTGACCTCACGAGATTAAGATAAATTTTGCTCAAATACAAGTCTACTCGACCACTCTAGGTTGAAGGAACTTGGGAGTTTCTTTTGGCAGTAACGCCCCAAAACACACAGAGGTGACAAAACAAAAAGTGATGGGGGCTTAGGTGGACCATAATCAATTCATGGCAGTTTACAGTGAAAGCCAGAGTTTACGGCAGGGAATTAGAGAGAGAGAGTGTGTACCCCCTGGACATGACCTGGTTGGCCTGTAAGACGCTGGGGGCGGGCAGAGGGGCACGGCAACAGTAGCAGAGCGGTAAAGAGCTATGTTGTGGAGGTGTGGACTTTTGGGTCCAGCAGAGTGCGTGTCCCAGGCCTGGCAGATGGTGGCCTCAGGATAATGACCAGGTGACATCTGCGGAGGAGTGAGAGAGAGCGGGGGAAAGACAGAGAGAGAGGGAGAGGAGAGAGAGGGGGAGGAGAGAGAGAGGGGTAGACGTCAAACACACACTCACCTTGACCCAGCGGGGGGAGAGAGCAGCATTCTTAACTTCCTACTTCTGCGGAGGTGGAAAGTGACATTTAACAATCGCAGATATCACAACGTCAGTACAGGGCTGTGTTCTGATGGATCTTTAACTAACAGTGAGTCAAGACTGTGCAATTAATCACAGTGTAACAATAATTAACAAAACAAAAAAACATAATATTAAATTCTGTTCTGAATAAGATGGAAGCTTAATCCGCACCATTTGTCTGATCTACAGTGCCTAATGAATCACAAAACATAACTAACAAAGGATGAGTTTGTAGTTCCTCAGGTAAACTTTTGACAGTAAAAATAATTGTTTTGAATAATAATGATTTTAATTAACCAAGCAGCTGCATTATACAGGGTTTAGAGCAACAGACTGCTGTTGAGCTTTTGCTTGATACCACTGCAGACCCACCCACACAAGCTCTCGGCTCAAAGACTAACTGTAGGTCACAACAGACTACTGGCTAATCAGTGACATTGCACCCACAACATGGACAGGAACCTTCTTTGTTGAGTCTGTAACAGCAGCACTTGTGCACAAATCAAGTCATAAGACTTAAAATGGGACAAAAGTCTCAAGTAAAGGTGCAGTACTAAGTTAGTGATCACCTCCACTATAGTATAAGACGTCATTTTCGGATTTAGAAAGTTATTATTTTCAGATTTAGTTTTATGTCTACGTGAGTAAAATAGTTTTGAACGGGAACTGTAAATAGTCCCACCAGTCAAAAGAGTAACACAACACAAGCTAATATTGATTTCCTAAGTTTCACAACTCCCAAAAAAGAGGTGCAGAGAATGAAAAAAAACATTAACAGATTTCATGTGGGTGTGAAATGAACTTCTATTATCCACTTGAAGCTTAGTCTCTGCTGCCACAGTGCTCTCTGCTCTACTGTAGTAATCACAGAGCTGTAAAGTACTTCTCTACTGTAGTAATCACAGAGCTGTAAAGTACTCCTCTACTGTAGTAATCACAGAGCTGTAAAGTACTTCTCTACTGTAGTAATCACAGAGCTGTAAAGTACCCCTCTTCTATAAAGTACTCCTCTTCTATAAAGTACTCCTCTTCTATAATAATCAGTGTTGTTACATGAATAATAGGTGGAAAGTACTGTTTCACTTTTATTGCAAATTTTACACTCCACTGGAAGCTAGCTGCACTTCGTTCAAGTATATTTGCACAACATCAAAAATGTGTCGTTACTTTTTACCCTGTATATGATGTTTTGTGAAGGATAATAGCAGTAGAAGTGATAGTACAGGTAAAATTGATTCATTGCAGTGTTTATGTAGAAGTAAATTTTAGCATTTTGTCTCTTTTGTGTTCTTAATTTCATCTCAGATTTTGATTACATCTTCTAACGAATAAAACTGAAATATGAATCTAAATATTAAATAAAATAAACTTAAGATTGTGAGGCCAAACTGTGAACTGGATTGCACACTTTATTTATTCTAAATGATGTCAAAATGTCGTCTTGTCTCATTCTTATGGATCCAACCTCGTGTCTGATCTTGTTTTGTGCAAATCTCACCTATAATAATTGATATGCAAAAAGCAGTGGTGGGTGAAGCACTCAGTTTTGTGACTGAAGTAAAAGTACAGATACAGAGGTAAAATTTACTCAAGTAAAAGTATCACATGAAACAATCTACATAAGTAAAAGTATTTAAGTACCTGTTTAAAAATGTACTTGTACATGTAGTAAAAGTATTTCACACAGATTTTGATAAAGTTAAGTGTTAAATGTAGTGATACCGATTAAAAATGATACATAATTTGGTCAACAGTAACAATACGAATCAATTTCTTCATTTTTCTTATGAATTTTGTGTATTTATTTTTGTTTGCACAAAGCCGAAGTTGAACTCGAAAACTTTAGTCAGGATGTTACCATGAACATGGTAAAAATAACCCCTCAAATCATATGAAAAGTACTTTTTACTTTTCAGTCCAGTTCAAAAATGCAGTGGAGTAGAAAGTACAGATACCTCAAACGTAGTGAAGTAAAAGTAAAAAGTATCCACTGTAGAATGTACTTAAGTAAAGCACAGACACCTAAAAAGTCTACTTAAGTACAGTACTTTACTACTTTTACTTCATTACCTTCCACCACTGGCAAAAAGTGGCCAGTATCAAACTTAACAACTCTGCTCTTGACAAGTGATTTCTGAAAGGCGATGTTTGTTGCTGGTCTAAACGGTGTAACTCATCCATTGACTTGTGGGATGCTGTGCGTGCAAAGGTCATGGACTGACAGTGGTGAGCTCAGGAAAAGGTCATATTCCTTGTGCCATTTGGAAAAGAGGCTCCCAGATACTGAGATGCCAATATGAATTACCGCATCCTTCAGAGTTCCACCAATATGCTCTGTTTACTGAGCAGTTCACAGGCACACGGAGACGCATAAAGCCTGGGGAAAGTGCGAAACAAGTTTGCAGAAGTACATAATAAAGTGTGGTGCTTTAGATGGAGTTTGTTTGGCTTGTAGAAATATCAGGCAGACCGTGGATAACCTCAGTATGTGGTAACCTTGCGTGTACTGCGTGGGTTTGCAGTGTATTCAGTGTATATAAGACTATCGGTACAGCCTCACACTGCTCTCAACATCTTGCTTTTGTGAAAAAATATAATGCAATAATGTTGTGTTATTGGCCTGCAGCACTAAATGACCTGATGCTGATGTATTATGGACTGTTCTGAAACTTTGCCAAATTGGTTAGTTCATCTTGCAAATGTCTGAAAAGCAGGCTACTAAAATTGAAGTGTGAATGCCTGTAAAACAGAACTATTCTTGCAGCTGCTCAGTTACATTTACGTTTTAACAAAATTACTCGTTAACAGAGTAGTTAACAGACCCTATACTTTTAATTCTAATTGAGTACTATATTTTACAGTATAACAGGATTCTTGTTGGTGTGTAGGCTCGTGTTGTTTACTCCTTCACACTGAAACAAAGAAAATAATAAGGCTAATCAGAATACGCTTTAGGTGACAGTTCACACTTTAGGGTAGTTCAGTGGATTAATTATCTAATAACCAGTGGTGGAGGAAGCACTCGATTTTGTTACCTAAGTAAAAGTACAGATACCAGGGCACAAAAATACTTACATGAGTAAAAGTATTAAAGTGCCCATTTAAAAAATTTATTTTGCACACATTTTGAGGTCTTTTAAGGCTTTTGATAAATATTTGTGCTGCATTTTGTTCAGCAGAAACAATTGGGTGTATCTGGGGGTTTTTTTAGCAGTTTTTATTTGTATATTTTTGTTTGCTCAAATTATCAGCCTCAAACAGTAATAAAAAATGCTTTTACTCTTCAGTCGTGCTCAAAAATTTAGTGAGTAGAAAGTACAGATACCTTCTCTCAAATGTAATGAAGTAAAAGTTTAAAAAAAGTATCCATTTACCTAAGTAAAGTACAGATACCTAAAATTTGTACAGTACTTTACTACTTGTACTTCATTACATTCTACCACTGTTAATAAGCAATACTTCAGACTATAAACAACTGACTAACACACAAGTGGTGTACTAGTTTCGGTGTAATTACCCTCAACAGAGCCCTGTGAGAACTTAACAACTACTTGGATGAGTGGCCAAACACATTCTGTTCACTCTAAACTCTCACTTGTACAGCTTCACCACCTCTGCTCTTGCATTTTAGATTTCTTGAAGGTTGCTCTTGTGCTCTGTGTTCTTCAGGTTGTACATTAGACTTTCAATTTATAGTACTGTAGCGTTCTGGTGTAAGGAAACGCGCAGAATTACTTTTGTTTGTTTATTTTCTGAACACAAGGGCTAGTGTAGGACGTAACCCACATCGAAACAAGATCAAAACGACAGCAGTCTCAACTCACTAGAGCCAGTCTCCAAAAGAGACCAGTAACGGACGAACAGAACCTTCACATCAACTTGTCAGCACAGCAACCAAGTGTCACATACAAAAGCAGTTACATTAACAACAACATATAACAACTGTTACAAGAACAACAAAAGGTGTAAACACAAAATATCAGCTCATTACAATACTTCTATGTTTTACAAAGACAACATCATGGGGTAATTTAAACTACACTTTAATTAGTCTTAAGAGAGCAAGACTTAATTCATAATGAACAGATGATGAATAATTAAACATACATTATTATACATAGCAACTATACTTAACTCCTAACCCCTTAATTAAGTCATTTCTCAGCCTTATCTATTTGTACATCATGAATTAAGTCTTTGTTGCAAGTTTTTGAAATCTGATGTTAAACCTATTTTAAATCCTCCACAGGTCGCTGGGCTGCTTGATGCTATTTTGTTGCTTTCTGAAATTGCTATTTGTGATCCTGTCCATGACACCAAAATTGTTGTAGAATTTCTACAAAGAAACAACAAAAGAATAAAATGAACTGAGAGGTTGTCTTGAATCAAAGAGTCTGATTTATTAAAGCAATTGTGCGCACTATTGTAAAGAGTTACCTGTCGTCTTACCCTAAGCTGACAAGTGAACATACACACAGCATATTTATACTATGAGAACAACGGCACCCACAGAGCCAGTTTAGACTAGTTGGAGCGGCACAAGGCCACTGGACGTATGTTACGATATCAGATAAAAGCTTGGATCAAGGGGCCCATCTCTAATCATTGTGTACAAAAACAGCACAATGAAAAATGCATACGTGACATACTCTAAACGTGACTGTGACAAACACTATGTGGCTTAAAAGTAAAGATTGCCACAATAATGCTTTATTAGGACTAATTGTGTGTTATGAAGTGGTATTTTTTCACATACATAAAATGCATTAGTTGGTGAGCTGCATAGAATTAGCTTCTCCAAGTCCCTGTTCATGCATCAGGAGGAGTCATCATCCCTCATATCATTCACCAGTAAACCATCTGTGTCCCAAACTGGTGCCAGTAAGATGTGGAGACTGTGTTCAAATAATGATGGATTGTTTTGGTTCTTTTGCTTCAATAACATTACAGGAGCCAGGCGAATAAATAAATGGGCCAAGGCAGTAGAGTGGATGCTGTATAACTAAACAGTGCAGCATAAAGACAGATATTAGGGTTAATTTTGTCTGAAGCTCAGAACACTGCCTTAGTGTTCGTGTTTATTTATGAACATAATTGTATAATTTATCACACAGTATTTATTTTGTGTTGGCTTTTATTATCAACTTTGCAGTACAGTTGTGTAATGTACTTTATTTCAAAATTCCAGAAGTAGATGTAAGTGTAATAAAATGTTCTATTTAATATCAAATGTGCCAGAAAATGATCCTCTATACCAGTGGTTTCTAAAGTCCCGGAGGTTTACAAAACACTGAGCTCGGCGTTGTGAAATGATTTAAAATGGATATAATTCAAAAATGGTGACACTGTATTGTGTTTATTCTTTAATTCAGAAGTGTTTAGTAATAATAATAATGTTTAATGCTCTGACTTTTAAAATAATTCCCATTGTCAATTTAATTTCATAGCTTTGATTTTGTTTCACCTTGGCCCTCTTCAAGCCCTTGTCCGATTGGCTGACAGTTATGATAAGGCAGTAACAGGAGATCTCCTCTGGGAAAAGGGAAAATCCCATAACCTCAAATGATGATAGATGCACAACTCAATCTGCTGTGAATTAAATTACTGTTTCATTCGCATTTCGATGCACTGGGGCTTGTGTGTCTCGACATATTCTGATAGTGTCATTCAAAAGCCAAGTCACGGCGAAATGAAATCCCTTGAACCAGCGCCACGAGTATCTGAAGCCTTTCCAGATCCTTCCAAACAAAAATACTCTCTCATTACCTTCTCTGCAGGCATGTGGGGAGACGCAGCCTGATCTGCTGACACGGCCAAATCCATCGCTTTCATGTTTCACACACGGCTTGTTTTTATTCTTCGTTGAATCTATACAAGCTGTAGGCTCTTGCAAGATTCATTTAGCCTATAACTGCCAGGCCAAAACAACAGGTGCATTAGGAACAACAGAGCACAACGAGGCATATTAAATAGGCCTATACCTGCCTGTTTGAAATGGGCTGGCTTCACGTGACATCACTCTTGAATCCCTATAGTTTAACGTAAACAGGACTATTCAAACCTGTAGCTTATCTGAAAGCTTTTAGGCAGGGCTGTCAGACTGGGGGGGTAAGGGTGCTTGTTTACCCATGGTGCCCAGTGCAGGGAGGAGCCCTCACAAAATCTGTAATGTGCATTTTTCATATAATGGATTCAGAATGATGAAAAATTAGGATTGTTGCCATAGTTCTTAATCATTTAAAACAAAAATATTATATCTTTTGAATGGGAGAACGTGCTCAAAACATTGCATATAAACATAGAGTGTATATATAAATGGACATAGCTAAGCTGCTAGCCACCATGATCCAAATAGGAAGTGAGCATGGGCGTGCTTCCGGCTTCGTCGACTCCAATTTACTTTCAATAGAAAAACAGTCACCCTCTCTCCATGACTGCTGCTGTTAGGCTCGTTATTTTGGTCTTAAAATGTCCGTGTTAACCCGCTCTACATGATCCTGGTGTTTTCATTCCACTATTGTGTCCATAAATCAAGATATGAACATTAATAACAGATAAATCAGGTGCCTTCTTTCCCAAGGTTGCTCCCACTGGCGTTAGCAGCAGGTTTGACTGACAGAATTGCTAAGCGCCACCTCCACCAGCCTTGCTCCGGATTGGCTCTTTACCTCTTTATCAAATATGTCACTATATCACTATAACTGCAAGCTGCAAATGAGCTTTATTTGACTGGAGCTGAACGCTATGAGTGACGTCACACTCCCTTAGCCCACTTCTTTATACAGTCTGTGCATATCACTGAGGCTGAAACCCATAAATAAAGAACCAACATAGTTTGTACCCAGGGCCCAGAATGCCACACTACACCTCTGCTTCTAGAACTCACTTTGTAGTTTCAACATTGGTAATCATCCGTGTTTTGTGCAGGATTCCTCTCCTGTCACTTCAGCACCTGCATCTCTATATTTATCCAAGTTTGGCTCCTTGTTTGTGACCCATATGCTGGCTGAATTATTGGATCTCAATGATAAATCTACAAAGAATTCAAACAGAAATTCAGAACTGCACCGAAAACTTTCTCAAGAGACTTCCTTGTGACTTGTGTTTATATGTTTGTGCTTTTTGGTATAGAATATGGCACTAGCCTACACCTTTTATCTCGCCCCTTTTTAAGTCATGATTTTGAACCTTGTGAATAAAGAAGTTAATGAGTTTTGAATGTAATTAAAAGTCCATCCACAGACACATTGCTGATGTGATGTCTGATGTATTCCTTGTGTGGTTTATAGGCGACAGCTCAGGATACATCTTAATCTCACAGCAGACCTTCAAATGCCAGGTTTCATTTCTCCGCGCTCCCTTTGGACTGATGTTATTATGGTTCTCGAGATGACAGTTGTATCAATTATGCATAAGGTGTGAATGTGCGAAAGGCATCTATGCAAATCAGGTTCACCTCAGCCCTGGCACCGGCAAAATAAAGGAAAAGCGCATTTGAAAACAGGTGGGGTACTACTTGGTAAGTTAGCAACACTTCACAAGAAAACACACAGCCATGGAGAAAGGAGGATTTGGATAATAACATGAATCAAATACTGTATTTAATTAAATACAGTTATAGATTAATGAGCGTAGAAACTGAATGGATTTGAAATATGATGAAAACTTTGAAGACAAAAAGTTAAACTACGCAGCAAAAGACAATACCATAAAAAACTGCAATAATACAATGCATTATTTCATTTTACAGGTGAAATAACACCTGCAATATTAATGATATGATATGTATTCATAAGTGGCATCGAATAAAACCTGAAATCGAAAAAAAATTAAACCTGAGTTGGTGAAATATCTGTCACATTTATTTGCATCATATTTTAACTTTCTATTTTCTGGTTGTGTTTTGTTTCACTCACACATGTTTAACTCACAAATCCTGCATATAGGCTGAGTTCTTCTCTCAAATGGAAAACATTCTCTTCCACCTTGTGATGTCATGTGCTAATACAGGAAGTGCTCCACTGTGTTGTTAAAGTCCATACAGCTTCACTAGAATCATTTGGATGATATCAGCCCTGGAATTGCCTGGAATTGTTTCTGTCTCTACTGACAGAAACGTGAAAAGTAGCTGTTAACTTGAAAACTACAGCTTTTTGACATCACAAGGTGGAACAGAGCAAAGTACTTGTAACTTGAAAACTACAGCTTTTTGACATCACAAGGTGGAACAGAGCATTTTGAGCTTTGGAGATGTAGACAGGATTACTCAAACACAACTCTGAATATACTTTTTATGAGGTAACAACAATATAATATAGATCAGGAAATAGTATAATATGGGCCATTTAAGAATAGCAATAGACAAAATATGATACAAACAAATGTGGCTTAAAGCTCACAAGACTTAATGGCGTGTAATATAGGACTTTTAAAGGTGTACTAGGTAACTTTTCTGGTGAGTGCTATGCCCCCTGCTTTTCTACATGGAAATGTTATTGCTTTACATGGAATTTTGCGTACTAGTTACATGCGACATTAACTGTATCTATCTTGTACAGATCTGACCTGCAGCGTGGCCTGATGGCATTACCTGCTTGTCTCCACAGAAATAAATAAGTTTAATGCCATACTGTTGAACATTCCAGGCAAAGCAATAACATTTCCATGTAGAAAAGCAGGTGGCGGACCCAACACCAGAAATGTTATATTGTGCACCTTTAGTTCCCATCAAATGTTATGCATGCTTACCTGCCTCTAAAACTGCCGTTTAACAGCACATCTAGCCTTTTGCCAGACAGACCTATAAGGAGGTGGAAGAATGTAAAGGAGCTATGGCCATGTGATAAGCTTTTCAAATCTTACACCTCCACATCCCTCTCCTCTTAATCCTGCTTCTTTTTGTCTCAGGTTTTCCATTGTAATCTCCCTCCTCCTTCCCTGGATCAAATCCAAATTCTGGTTAGTCTAAACTGTGGGTTATTCTTACAGCAACAGTGACACCATCAGGTTACTAAAGGAATAGCCATGTTAATTTGCAGCAGGATAGTGTTGATCCTTGCAGTCCCCGGCCCCAGCAGTGAATCTATATATACACATATACATACATCTGTGTGTAAATGAATTTAATAAAAACTACGAA
>KN469801.1:0-18134 GCA_000787095.1 Periophthalmodon schlosseri
AGACAATAAATCATTTGTTCCAACTTCAGTATGAAAAACATATCAAGGAAGTTTTACTTTGCAGTTCTAGTGGAGTTGAACTAAAGAGGCCTCCGTGTTCAGTACCTTAGAATCTGTGCGGGGCTTGATGCATGCGCGCAACCCGGGCTCGTGCCTGGACAGCGGTTCTGAGTTTGGACGCAGGTTTATAATGATGGCTCCGGTGGGATAGAGCCACTCCAGAGAGCCCTGAGCACAGCGGAGGTACACCTGCTCCACGTCCTGGAGGTGCGGCTCATGACTCAAACCACTGCAAAATCATGTATAGTAGAAAATCTGTTTTAGATATAGATAAACCACAACAAAGGGAAAACAAGATTTGTAATAGAGTTGTGATTGAGATTAGTTCTTTAGATGAAAAAGGCTAAAATCATCCACTGGACATTTCATGACCCAGAGGCAGAACTGGGACATTCAAATGATCAGCATATCATTAAATAATGGAGCATATATTTATGTGGAAGATATTTAATATCGCAAAACCGAATGGGACAGTTGTATTTAGTCAAAAGCATAATTAGTTTATTTAGTCTGCAATGCCAATGCATGCATTATAGAAGAGCCTAGACTGGATCTCATGAGCATTTATTCTGTATCCCTGTTTGTACTGTGCTTTTATTGTGACACAGAAGCTGCTTACATATCTGCTAGTAGAAGTAGAAGTCGCAAAAGGGTCTTGCTTACCTTCCACGCCAGTTGCACTGATCGCTGGAGTACTGAGCCACAGCGCGACAAATGAGCAGAGCCGTGACCCAGTGCGCTGTCCACGACCCAGGCATGCCCATCGCCCCACCTCGTAGCTCTCACCCAAACCTCGAGCGAGCCGCGGGCTGCTCCTGCAAACGTCGCCCAAAGAAAAGCCCCTTCAGCGCTCTAAAGTCTGCATCCCACTCAGTTGTGTGTCGGCGTGCTCTGGAGAAAGGACATTTTGACAGAACTGAAAGAAAACGGCTGCGCGCACAGCAGCAGGAGCTGTTAAAAACTTGCCCCAAGCTCTGCCTCAAGTCACCACGAGCGCGTGCCAACAGCTGAGCCTGCGTGAGTGAGACGCGTGCGCTTTCTCCAAAACCCGCCCAAGGCCTCCGCCCATGACTCTGGATGGAAGGAGGGTTTTACGCACGATGAAACGGGGACACACGCAGTTATTTTATTATTGTTATTTTTTTAAACGCATGTCTTTATCTGAAGCACAATAACGCACGTAAAAATAAATGCATCACATATAAGCAACAGTATAAAGAGGCAAACTTATAGCAATATATTGAACAGAACATAAAAGAGTGGACATAACCGAAGTCACACGTGTGCTCTAAACGCCTGTTTGGTTACCGGGCTGTTTTCCCGTGAGAAAACAGCCGCAGTGGTGATGGTACCAACTCGTCACATTCCCCCAGACAGCCAGAGCAATGTTGTGCATTTTGAGAAATACCAACAGAATCACCCCATGCACCTCTCCCTAACAGCAACTCACACAAGTTCAGTGCAGCTCACGAACAAAATAAAAATGACCACGCAACCTGTCCTGCACTGTGCTGCTCAGAGCAGAGCGTTTGGGGGAAAATGCCTGCAAAAAGAAATAGCATCCTTTTCAAATATCCCATATATGAGATTTCTCAAACTATCTTCATCATGCCTGCAAACAAAAAGACAGGAGAAAAGATAACAGAATAACAGAATGACTAAAGTCCACCCCAAGGCAGCTGAGGCAATTATCAACCTTCTGTGATTAGAATGCCTCAGATATAATGCCTCAAATTAAAGTGTGAACTGTCTGGAGAACCGCTACATTATTATTATTATTATTATTATTATTATTGTCATTACAGCAGGGGACAAAAGGTGACCTCTTACTATCTGAAGTATTCACAGCCCCTCAGCCTCTGACCTGCTCCTGCCCAGGGGCATCACCTGCCTCCACTCAAACTGACTTCTGCACATCTCTTCAACAGTCACTCACATTCCTCTATCTCTCATTTCAGCACGGCTCGGCCTTATTTACTCACTGCTCCCTCCACTCAACTCTAGACTTAAGCAAAGGTTATTTCCACAGGATACAGGTCTGAGAGCTCAAATATTTCTGTAGTTCATTCGCCTGCTTTTGTTTTTGCTGCCCCTTCAACATCACAAAAACCACTTTGCTGCACATGTGAAAGATTGTGGTTACATGAAAACATAGGCTATTCAACACCAAGTACCACGACTGTTACTGCCACAACTAGAGGTCGACAACTATGTCTTCTCCAACAGGCACTATTAATAGGCACTATGCAATTACTACCACTGCACATCTGACTTTAAAGGCCCTATATTACTACATTTGCTTCATTCACACGTTTGAGTAAC
This sequence comes from Periophthalmodon schlosseri, assembly GCA_000787095.1. Lineage (NCBI taxonomy): Eukaryota > Metazoa > Chordata > Actinopteri > Gobiiformes > Gobiidae > Periophthalmodon > Periophthalmodon schlosseri. The sequence goes on from KN469801.1 coordinate 2,383, forward strand.
CCTGGTTTAATCTGTCTGCATCTCCAAAGCTCAAAATGCTCTGTTCCACCTTGTGACGTCATGAAGTGGTAGTTTTCGAGTTAACAGCTACCTTTTACCTTTAGTTCAGTAGAGATTGACAATTCTAGGGCTGAAAGTATCCAAATGATTCTAGTGAAGGTGTATGGAGTTTAAAAACACAGTGAAGCACTTCCTCTATTACCACATGACACAAGGTGAAACGTGTGGAAAGTGTGTCTAGTTTGAGAGAAGAACTCAGCCCAAATATGCAGGGTTTGTGTGTTAAACATGTGTGACTGAAACAAAACACAACTCCAGGTATGTTTGTAATGAGGAAACAACATTATAACATAGATCAAAAAATAGTGTAACATGGGCCCTTTAAAGGTGCACTATGTAACTTTTCAAGTGGAGGGTCAGCCCCCTGCTTGTCTCCATGAAGATGTTCTCGCTTTGTCACGAATGTTCCACAGTATGTCATTAAACTTGTCTATCTTCACGGACAAGCGGGTGGGGTCTTTATATTTATGAATGAAAAGACAGATTTAACTCCAGCTAACTCACTATATGCTTTCTCCTTGCTGTGGTCCATATAAATCCTTATAATACTAATAAAATAACTACTAGAGAAACAAAATATTTGGTTGACTTAAGACACCATCAACTAATTACTTGCCTAAATGACTAAACAACTGAAGACCCCACAATGTATCAAACTTACTTCTGTACAGATTAATAACCCTTTTCATTACTATCACATGACAAACACTTTCAAGAATATGTACACATCACAATTTGTTTTTATTTATTGGTGGAACTTTTAAAAATGAGTAAAGTTTGCTTTAAATTATTGTCACTAACTGATTGAGATGTTGAAATGTTGAAACAGAAATTATAGACTCAGATGAATTAAAACATCAGCAGCATGACCCCCGTGACCACCCCTCCCTCAAACCCACGCCCGCTTCTTATCAGTGTTTCAACAGCAGATAGCACGCGGCGTGCACTGTGCATTCTTCAACTTTACAAATTCGGGTTTGTTTGACCAGTGAGGGCACACGGGCTGCAGGGTCAGGGTCATACGTGCCGCCTATCAGATGCACACAGACAGAGTAAACACAATGTGTAGGCCTGTTTATTCTGCCACATAGATTCTCCATTAGCGCTCCCTCTGATCATCCACCATGTGCTCCATCACCGTGGCCGAGCGCATAGAAGAGACAGGATGTATGCAGACACCGCAGCTTCTAACTTAAACAACTCACCCTGCTTCATAACAATCGGAAATATATGGTGTGCGTTTGGTAAATGCTTCATCAAAGTCTATTTAAAGCCCTGCAAAATGAGGAGAAGAGCGAGGCATGGGACACATAAGAGCCAGCATACTTTTGTGACTTTCCATTATGTAATTGCCGTACTATTTCTTTATGGGCTTTATAAGAATGGTCTTTATGATGCAAAAAGCTCCATTTATCCAAGCTTGGGTCTGACACAAAAAATACACAGGTCCCTTAATGTTGGACTAGCTTGGATTGGGCACACAGTGAGTTACTTTCACAATCAAAACATCAACAAACCTGGTGAAGTTTATTTGCTGTGCCAATCCAAACTATTTTTGGTATAATTATGTATTACTACAGGAGGAAGATGAATCTGAATTATTACTGCTAAGAATGGTGCATTTAAATACGTCCAGGAAATCTAAGTTGGAGAGAAGATTGAAACACAATTACTGAACTAATACAAGAATATACTGCACCCGAACATATATGTAAAAGTCTAAAGAACAGAAGCTTTACAAATGAGACGTATTTGGAGATATTTTGTTGTTTGCAGAGGACATTATGTCACTTAAATAACTGCGATTTTCGAGTAGTCATGGGAGCAGTCCTGTCTGAGGTAGACGTGTTCTTGTTTGTGTGTTTGGTGTAGTAACACAGAGAAGGTCTAGGTAGAGACTTGGTGTAAAGTGGAAGTGACAACTTTCTCAGCCTACAAGCAGCGCTGGACTGTGGGAGCCAGAGGTCCACAGATTCACCTCAAAACCTCAAGCCAAAAAACACTGCTATTTATAATATACATGGTGATTTTTAGCTCCACTAGTGTGCCACTGTACACTGACACTACTGTGTAACAACAGACCTGAACTACAATCAGCTGTGGTCCAAGTTACAGTAAAAGTCGGGGTAAAGAGTGGAAGATTTGTCAGTTTACCTCTGGACAGAAAACCCCACTCTTTGTGAGGTCAAATAAACATGCTCCATGCTCTGGTGAAGAGGTTATTGTTCTTTAGATTTCATAATGCACCAAAACAAGATAAACAAATAACCATAATACTATCGTTTACACATTTACAGTGAATGTGTGTGCTCTGTTACATCAGAGAACAATTAAAAGCCACAATCATGGACGCTGCTTATTTAAAACAACCCACTCTTTACATTTTAGATTATCCACTGAGTCAACTCCTGTTACTGGTTGGAAATTCCAACCTCAAGAAAAAAATATAATTATGTCTATTGTTCAGGAGTAAATACAAGAATAATGTTGACCCTATCAACCCTACTATACAAATGAAAAAAAAAAAAAAAAAACGTTTTCAAAAAGTTAATTTATACCTAATACTATGCACATTAAAATATGGAAACTTGAGACACTGTGTCCACTTCACTTCTTATTGTGTATAATAAACAACATGCCATGCGATTTACATTTTTACTACCAATTCTTAGCTGTCAACATCCAAGCTCTTTTAAGCATTATCACACCAGATCCACAACAACAAGATGCTGACTGACAATCATCTGTACCATCTCATAAGAAGTCTCCAAAACATTTCAATGAACTCTGAAACATGGTAATATGTCTCTCAGATTGACTTCACAGTGGCAATTTACAGTCAACAAATTCACTAAAAACCCGGATTGTTAAAAAAAGATATATTTACAGATTAGTCAATACCAAAACTGGTATCAAGATGAGATACAGAAAATAAAATAGTTGAAAACTAGAATGAGACCACATAGTAATATGCATCCATCCATTCAATTCAATTTCTTCCACTTATCCTATTAATAGTTAAGTATTATTGTTTTCTACTGAAATGTCCATACTATGATCATAAAAAGAGGGTTTTTAATCTCACTGAGATATTAAAAACGGTAACAAGTATTATCTTTTGTATTGGAAATAAGTTGGAAATTTTAATATTGTCATGACAACGATTTTGGAGCAGTGAGAAGAAACTGGGAGGGACGTGGAGACTCCAGAGTCCAGACACCAGAATGTCTGAGTGGGTCACAGCCTCACCGCTGTAGAGGTCAGTCCATTTCCCATGACCACCTGCTCTCACAGAGTTTACAGTGTTCAGTGTTGCTCCTCAGTTGAAATGATAGTAATCTTTTCCTTCTTCCAGTTGCAGCGAGGTGAGATTTTCCTCAAAAACACCTCCCGTTAAGTCCTAAAAGTGACACAATAAGAAAAATGAACTTATGTAATGTACAAAACAGAGTTACTTAAACCATCTGTCCCTGTATGTTATACTGCGCTTATGTTGTGTAATGAGACCTAGTTTTGATATTATTGTGAATTGGGTGCAGGTGTTTGAATGCATTTTTTCACCTAAAAGTTAAAGTGAATGATTGAGTCCAGATCTTCTTGTTTTCTGATTGTAATTACCGTAATTCCCAAAATGGAGCAATTAGTGCGTTGTGAAGTTGGAGGGCTAGAATTAATGTTTGCAACTGGCTGGGACGAGAAATGAACAGAGTGAAACTGCAGTGAAGCTACTTTGTTTACAATAGAAAAAGATAGAGATTATTATGTATTTCACCCTTATCTGAAGCATGGCATATCTAATGTTTGTACAGGCATCACATGATCAAAGTTCAGGCTCCTGTCGCTGTCCATTTCCTGCCCCTGTCCTGCACCAGACACACGCCCCAGATCATTAAGTTGTTAAGTGTAATTACAGACCTATGGGACAGAGGGTCAGAAACAGCAAACATACAACACCCAAACATGTTTTATTGTACTCACCAGTTTAACACAGATGATAAAAGGAGCCGTGGCCTCTTTGAAGTGAACCACTGGGATTTTGGGTTTGGGTCTTTCCTGAAAGCACAATGTGAATAAGGTGCGGTTGTTTTAATGTGATCAAATAGATGAATTTACAATATTGTGCATTATTTCAAATACCATAATGATTTGAATTAAAAGTACAGTTTGCACACATTTTGAGTAGACTTGGGTAGGTTCAGACAGCATTTCCCTTTAATTCACTTGTTCCAATAGTAAAATAATCAAAGCTGCGTTACCCAGTTTTCAATACACGAAAGGAGGAAGTAGGTATTTGCATGCATGAATTTTCTGATGTGTCTACATCTTTAGAACAGTTTCTTATGAAGATGCCAACCCTCAGTCAATCAAAGCCAATGTGTTGCTCACAATATTCTCTATGGGGGAAAAATATACAATCACTCATTTATAAGAATTACAAGAAATCAGGTACCCTGCTTGCTTCAAAAGCTGCTGTAAAGTAAAAAACAAAATCACAACCTTGTACGTCACCAGCCAACTTGGTGTTAAAATATATTTACTGTCCCTGAACGCAAATTTATCTTTTGCATTAAAACCAACCTTGAATATTACTCTAATGTAAACTACCTGCTCATTTAAAGAGCTATCGTCTCACCTTGGACTCCTCGTATGTGTAGAAGCCCTTCTGAATCTTTTTCTCATCCACATCACAGAAAGCTTTGACCTTTGAAAACCACAAAGATTAATATCTCACATTCAAACATGAGTGAAATACATTCAAAGGAAATGATGTGCCTTCTTCTGATTGGCTGGGCTGAGGCTGCGATACAGCTTACGACCCTGTTTGCCGGCGTTCCATATAGTAAAGCTCTCCCATTGGGTCAGCGCTCTTTCCTGCAGGAAGGCAACTCGCAGCTTCCAAATGGTGTCCCTTAAACATAGAATTTCAGTCAGAAATGCACAAAAATGGTTACAAAAGGTTTATGATCATAAACTGGTTATTTTAGGCACATTAACATGCCACAATACAAAGATATCACACACTTTTTGCACATATATAAAATGGTTAGAACAAGACTTATATTTTGTTTACAGTAGACAGACTTAGTGCCTGTGTGAAGGACATAAAAACCTGGATGACACTTAACTATTTGCTTCTTAACCCCCAAAAAAACAGAGCTCATTGACAGCTGGACCCTAGATCCCCTCCTGGACCCGGAGCCTCCCTTCCCTCACCTGGCTGGATGGCCCAATACCTGGCTAGGATGACCCCCATTTACACCGTTTCCATATGTTTTTGATTAATTCTTATTATTACCATAACGTTTGTAAATTGTAATATATATTCTGAAATGAAAAAAATACCCAATAATGAGAATAACATTTCTTTAGACTGAAAGACCTCCCCCCGAAGAAAAACTCAAATAACGGTGTGAAGTTTAACAGAAGGACTGGTGAGGATATTCTATTGTTAGCATATTCTGTGCTAGTTACAATTAAAACAGCTCTAACTAAAAAATAATAATTGTGACATAAGCAAAAATTATTTCAAAAGTCAATCGAATTCGACTGATACAAAGTAGACCTAAATGTAATTTTATGTCTGGCTGATTGTGCCACTTTAACTTCACCTTTTTATTCAGAAAGTTTGACTTTATAAAGCTGGTCACATACTACTGATCTATTAAACATGTCAATAAAAGTGAATTTCACTTTTTTAACTGTTGTTTGATCATGGTAACACTAATTGTAAATAAACATGAAATCATGATGTTAATTCTCATATTACTTGTAACATTAAAGGGCCCATATTGAGCTATTTTCTGATCTATGTTATAATGTTGTTTCCTCATCAAAAACATACCTGGAGTTGTGTTTTATTTCATTCAGACGTTTAACACATAAACCCTGCATATTTAGACTGAGTTCTTTTCTCAAACTGTTCCACCTTGTGATGTCATGTGGTGATACAGGAAGTGCTCCACTGTGTTTTTAAACTCCACACACCTTCACTAAAATCATTTGGATAATTTCAGCCCTGGAACTAGCAATCTACTGAACAAAAGGTAAAAGGCAGCTGTTAACTTGAAAACTGCCACTATATGACATCACAATGTGGAACAGAGCATTTCGAACTGATGTAGACAGACTTATAATAAAGGATTAATCAAACATGTGTGAATGAAACAAAACACAACTCTGGGTATGTTTTTGATGAGGTAACAGCATTATAACATGGCTTAAAGCTCACAAGAGTCAAATTTGTGTAATACAGGACCATTAAAATGGTATATTGTGACATTTTACTTATTTTGCTTCTTTTACGCTGCTTTTTACCTCTTATGACCTCATATAACTAAATGTCTTTCAGAATAGAATCGAAAGTACAAAACTAATATACCAACTCTCAATCAAACCATCAGTTTTGGATGAAGCTAAAAAACAGATTGTTATGACCCAACTTTGAGTGATGTGCACAGCTGCAAAGGCCTTTCTAACTCACCTAAAGCTGTTCACAATCACACAGGGGCCAAATAAGACACTTGGAAAATTCCACTTTCTGATCCAGGGTCTGCCCAAATCTAATCAAGGGCCTCAAATGACAAACAAACGTAACCCCCCCAGCATTGAAAAGTGTGGGTGGTCCTCATATTGCAATGCTTTTGGTTTTCAATACAGGCTTTGACTGCAGGACGTGACAAAGATGGCAAACCGCCTAGATCTATATACAGATGCTAAAGCCTTGAATCCACTAATACCCTTCAGATCACGACACAGGCTCTTAATAACATATACAAGTGTTGTACAAACATATAGGAAAAAAATCATTAACACGTTAACACAGTCTTCCCATGGAAAGTCACTTAATTATAAGGATTTATATATGATAAGGATTTGCAATCAAACAACACATACAAAGGTCCACTCTGAAAACATAAAAATCTCCCTACTAATCTACTCTAAAAATAGTTTTACAAAAATTGGTGTTTTGATGGATCAGACAGAGAAGAGGATTAGGGGTGAAGAATTGCGTCAACACCGCACGAGGGAGGAAGTATGTTAGGAGGAAAGACGGAAGTGTAAAAGAAGGAAATCAGGAGTAACTTTTGGACAGTTTTTTAGGTGTTTTAGATCTTGGAACAAGAAAAGAGCCAGTTATAGAAATCCATTAGTGAAAGTGTACAAAATAATTATTATAAAAAGAATAAAATGTAAGTAGTCATACCATTTGTATGACTAAAAATTTTGAATTCCGTAGAAAATGGTATTTATGTACCGGTATGTGCAGATTAATCCAGTTTATTAGAGTATAATGTACAACAGTAATTTTAATTTTATTCATATTATATTTCTAATCTACCGGTAATTATGAGAGACTATATTAAGACATATTAAGATTTTGGGGCATTTAGTATTAAATTATAACATAAGTAGAGCATGATTTTACTTTTTGTTCATTGTAAACTGCAATATTGATCTGAAGCGGCCTAATAATAGAAACAGGTGTTTTAAACCGCAGAACTCACCTCTTCATAGTTTCCATTTCACCCTAGCAAGAAGCAGATTCTAATTTGTGTGTTTTTTGAAGAATGGCTATGTTTGTATCGTGATGCTGGATATAACCACGTAATGTAATGGGTGAGAAATGAACATTACTAACTCTGATACAGAGTGAGTGGCAGCCTTTTTGTGGTAGCGGTAAACCAACAGACACTGGTCGACCCGCCTCACGCCCAACCCCTGACGAAGGCTGTGGTAGAAGAACAGCAGGTCCTCTGGAACGCCCTGAAGAAATAGGAAGGAGCTAAATGATAGAGCACTTCACAGCGGATTACATAAAAGAGAACGAACAATGAACACTGTACTTTGCCTCCTTCGTCAAACTGACCGATTTTGTCAAAACTCATTCTTGAGCAAAACCATGTGGGCATGATGACTGTGGGCCCATGTGACGTGAGCACCTGACACAAAAGGAAAATTATAATCCAGTAAATGCACATATTGAAAATGAGTCACCAATATTTGTAATATATTTTATAGGTACTCTGTTAAGGCAATAGGGGTTTATAATCTTTGTAGTCGCATTATGATGAAGCCACAAGCTGCTGCAATACAGAACGGGAAACGGTCAGATAGCATAGACAACACGAGACAAGTCTTTAACAGATCTTAACAAAACTAGGTTATTGCAGACAGGGTAAAGCAGTGTTAGAGAAATTCCATTTCAGTGCTGTACTAAGGGCACTCACTGCCAGAGGTATAATACTTCCTACAACAGAATCACAGCCAGACTGAACCGTACTAAACTGGAATGGACAACACTATCACAATGTCTTGAGGGTTCATGTCTTCGGGTGCTGGGTCCCGTTATGGTGGTGATGATTTGAGATTACAAAAGGTGCCTTTTTTAAAAAAGAAAAAAAAAAACAAAGGCTGAGGCCCTGAAGAAGACCATCATTGTTGAAACATGTTGGCGTCCCTACAGAAAAGAAAGGACTTTTTATTCCATCAGAGTGCCTTGGATTTTTCTGCCTGCGTTTTACTCCTCTTTTTGGTCATCGCTAGGTGCTATATACTACAGTACAAATTTCTCACAAAAATATTATTCAATTACTAATACACTTTCACGGTATGGTTTTGAATATACATTTTGCATAAATTGATCATAGGTTTTAAAAGTCATTTTAAGAAGCTACATAGTATTAAATAAACTGGAACAATCTTTTGGGACAGTATCCAACTTTGGCGTCAAGAAACTTTGTGTAGCAGAATCACATGTGGATGCAATGACCTCATAATCTTTGACTAATGACTTTGGCTTTTTGTCCACTCCCTTAAACAACCACAACCCTATTTGCACGGCTAGCTCTCTTTGCTCTGGCCCCTTGATTCATTTGTTCTCCCCTCCCCCCTCATCCTCCTCCTCCTCTTCCTCCTTCCCTCCTCTTCCCCGCTACGTGTTTTGTAACAGTTGAGCTTTTGCATCTTAATCATAAGGTCATCTGAAGTTGATCTGTTTCTTTCCTGAAAATCACTGTAGTGTTTCTGCTTGTTTCTGTGACCTGTCACTAATTCTTATGACCAAAAACCACTGAGCACATCTGGATTAAACTAGATGAACAGCTGGGCCTTGTATGTTTCCATTATAGTCCACCTACGTAACTTAGCTTCTTTCTGTCATATTATTGCAACATGGTGAGAAGCATGTATACGGTGAAAAGAACTATGATTCTGGGAAGCACACAAAGAGTAGGTGGGGAAATATCCCGTAAAAGGGGAAAATAGAGAGGTCACAAGCGACCATAGCTAATGCCCTTCAGATGAATATGTATCTCAGCACTAGTCCAGGTTAAGGCCCCAGTTTTGTTCCACGATTTAAACCTATAGAAAAAGGCTAAAGAAAGTAAAGAAATTCGATATGAGCCAAGAGATTTAACTATGGTATGACTTCATTCTCTATGAAATTGTATCGCACATAAATATTCAGGAATGTCAGAAAGAGCTTGGCCATGTTCCCGTAGCGACTTCTGGCTATACACCTCAATAAGATACACAGAAATTGATTCATTCGTAACGACAATGTTATTGATAGATGGTTAAACTAGAAGCAAAAACACTGTTGCTGTTTCAGCCAGTTTAACAGAGTAAAGATTTTCTGTTGATATTGTACAGACATGTTCACACAACCTGTTCAGTGCATTTAAGTAAGGCAGAGGATGTAAATGGGCCCTGATACTGGACGCATGTTGCCTGTTACAGTAGTTTATTGTGTGGTATTGCATGAAGCGTTTAGGTCAGCATGTAGTGGTCGCTGTCTGTTTGAAGCAGCAAATCCCAGTGGTGGGATTGTGCTGTTTCCTCTGCTGGTTCAGGGGTCATGGTAATGCATAGACATGTTTCCGTGGAAACTATGAGTACAGGTGTACTTCCTGTTTGTGTCTGACCTGGTGAAAGCCTGGCACATGACCCTATGCCTCCTCCCTGTCCCACACCCCTGTTTAGGAGGCTAGAGCTTCTTTATGCTCAGCTTCTCTCTGAATTCAAGTAAGAGTATTCATTCAACAATCTGAAAGTCGGCGGTTCGAACCTTGCACTGACCACTGCATACTGTTGTTGTGTCCTTGGGAAAGACTCGGATGGCACAGATCAGTTGTGTCAATTTCATATACTAGTCTATGGTCAGTTTACCTCAGGGTGTTTGTTGCTTATAAGTGTGGAGTAAATGAATAATGACAATGTAGATTTTTGAAAGGCGTTTAAAGCCTGTAAAGTGCAGGCTGTTATTATCATCATAGACTCAACTCTGTCATTATACAATGGGACAAAGTCACCTGTGTGGAGAGCTGCTCCTGTGTCAACGTGTTGATCCAGCGAGTGTAACGTTCAGTAGAGCCCTCAGGAATCCTCTCAACCCTGCAGCCGATCAGCTGTAATGTACAATATGCTCAGTACTGAAATGATGGAAATGATATACCCAAGAATGCATTCATGGTCTGTTTAAAATGTAAGGAAAAGTCAATTATGTGCTAGAACAAAATAATTACATGTATTTAAATTTTTTTTTTTTTTTTTTTAGTTAGTTCTTAGTACTTCAATTAGTTAGTAGTTACTACTGCCAGCCCAGAAAACGGAAGGTTGTTTGTGCTTGGCGGCAAGCCTGCTGTCTCCATGCTGTCTCTCTAACTTCCCTCACACACATGACCTTTGACCCCTGACATGACGGGCCACTCAAACCGTCAACACTGGATACTCAAGCTGCCCTGCATGCCAACTGCATGGAAGCACTCTCTCTGACATACATAAACTTGAGATTATTTTTACATGTAGCCTCACAGGCAAGCTCTGTCTAAAGTTCACATTTCTCTTAGGTTTGTACTAGCATTACCTACATAAAAACATAACATGTTCATTCTTCGGTTTAATAAAGCAGTGACCATTAAATTGACTCATAACTGAAAAAGAGGGAGGTAACAGAGAAGGAAGTGAGAACTTGTGTGAACTTACAGAGTGTGGGTGGAGAAGTGCAGCCTCATACTGCAGGCGAACTCTTTGAGGCTTCATTACATCATCCTAAAGCACATTTAACAGATAGTTCAACTGAATCATACTTGTGTTACTTTAGCAAAAAGCATTTTCAATAATACCTCCACTTTTAAGAAAGACTTCACGTCAGAGTGCAGATCTGCAGTTACATAAACATAGACTCACCTCCTTATTTTGCTACAATTTTCTTTATGAAATATATATTAAATATATATTTCTGTCAGGATATCCTGATCAGTCATTTCTGAAGCATTTAGAAACTTAGAGGTGCACTGTGTAACTTTTCAGGTGGAGGATACACCACCTGCTTGTCTCCTTGGAGATGTCATTGATTTGCCTGGAAGGTTACACACTAGGGCATTTATCTATCTAGCATTTAAACAGTTACAGGTTATTGCTCAAAAATCACCTCTCCGCAGATATGACCTGTAACTTGGGCTGGTGACGTTATCTGGTTGTCTCCATGAAGATAAATACATGTAATGACATACTGTGGAATAACGCAATAACATCTCCATGGAGACAAGCATGTGGTGGATCATCCACTAAAAAGTTACACTGACTGAAAGTAGAACATTCCTTGAATTTGTAGATTTAGTCACATCTTTTATTAATAAAATAATATATATGTGCAGAATCAGCACATTGGGTTTTTGCAAACTATGAGGGCTCCGATTAGCTGCTCAATGCGACAGTTAAAGCAGAGCAGAGGGTTAGGGTTACAAACCAAGATGTTATTAATTAATCATGACTTTGACACAAATGTCAAACAGACACTCAGCTGCAGAGATTTCTCCCTAAACAAAGAGTGTGGATATTTGGACAGAGCAACACAATCTAATAAGTTTGCATTCACTACTGTATGTGTTATAAACTACATCTAGACAGTGAAATGAAACACGGCCTCAAATACACTCAAAACCGACTCACCGCATCTTGGAAACATAAGTATTGTCCACAGCTCTGGGATATCGCCTGGTTCTTTGCAAACCCCACTAAAAGGCAAAACAACTGTCATTTAAGTATCCAAATTATTCTCCTGTTAGGACATTATTACGTACTCACACTTAAGCAACTCACAAAATGCAAAACATCAGTAAGGCAAATGGTTTATTTAAGAACTTTTGTGACTCACAAGCAGGTTTACTGTTCACTGACCTCCATGTGGTTGGGCAGAATTGTGACCAGAGATCTTTAGTGAAATGCCCTTTGTCTCAAGCCTTTCTCTCCAATCCTCCACCATTTTCCTGGAGTCATCCTCAAATAAACACAGGTACAAGTTACAGTTTGGGTTTAGATCCAATTCCATGAGCAAATTTTACAAGTTTCCATATGGGCTACCTTATCAAAAGAATGGCCTAAGTTAAAATCTGGTTTTGGTTGATTTACTAAACTTTTACCATCACACTTTTCCAGTCCTGCTTTAGACAGTATTCCCTGTTAATATAGGAAACTTTGGTGGCACTTATAGACCACAAGTTGCAACTTTTTAAATAAGAAATAATATTGATGTGAAACATGGTTTAAACAGCAGTTTATATACAGTTTAGATTGTAGATTTGTAGATTTTTTTTGTAGATTTTAAGTCTAATGTGTGGCAGGTACAGAGACACATACAGTGCTGGCATCGTCAAAGACCGACAGCTCCATGGATCCTGTGAAGTCCTGGTTGAGGATGGACTGCAGACACTCCTCCAGCCAATGAGCAGCATTGTGCACAGGCATGATGATACTCTGAGCGGAGCAACGATAATCACAATAAACTAATGAAAGTGTAAGGCAATCTCATTATGTGACCATCTGCCTCCATGTAGCTACAGTTTGTTATCAATCACCCACCACGTCCACTCGTGTGCTCTCTCCCTCCTCTAGGTCTTTTTCAGTCGCTGCTTCATTCTCGCAGCTTCGAGGTCGTTTAGGTTTGGGAGAGTCCATGGTTCGCTCTTTTTACTAAATTAACCTAACTTAAAAAAACAGCCCCTGTTCAAAGTCATTTAGTGTAAACTCAGAATGTTCGTAAATAATGACCACGTGTAATAACATAATTGAAAGCAATATATTAACGTTTTGTGAATTACTACATACGAGAATTCCTCGCATTTAATAGCTCCATGGACGCATGTGGCTTGCTGTTTTTCACCACTTCCGCAAACAGAAGATCGTGTATTCTGATTGGCTCGTTTGGAAAACGGACCGGCCTCTGATTCGTCCCTCTCTATGTCCTTAAAATTACATCGCATTTTAGTGCAATCAGAAATCTTCAAGCTTTTTATTATATACAGCTAAAACGTAAAACAGATACTGAAAATAATTCTAGTTTAAACAAGAAATAATGTTAAAACTAACATTGTTGTTACTGGTGCAATTTTAGGTTAGTATATTTAAATGTAACAAAAGACACACTATTAGCCTAAGAATATCCATATAACCCTGGTTAGTTAGATTTGTGTTTGACTTGCTCTCATGTCACGAGCACAACGATAACGTGTTATGCCTTATAAACTTAAAAAGGCATTCCACACGGCAAGCTTGTGTTTTTTGCAATCCCTAAATGTCTAATACTGAGATGCAGGTGATATTTGAATTAAAGTGACTCGAAAATAGCAGATTGTGTCGTGAATCTGCCATGTTCAATTTTACAGGGTTTTACCTCCTAATACGCTACTCCCGCAAAAACATTTAAGTCGGGACTTCTGAGAAGCCATTTACGCGCTACTTTTACTCATATTATCCAGAGAAAGTGTGCAGAAATAAACTGTTCGCGAAGGAGGGCAGATTTAGACAGGCGGGAACTTTCTGTCATAACATCGTTATAGACGTACTCATGACATCAGGGCTCGGATTTGTCGGATGCAAATCTAACCGTGATGCACCGCGCTCTAACATCAACGTCAATCGACACCGATCGGATCTGCGCAGTTGTAGCTCATCTCAAACAAGCCTCCTGTGTGCTGCATCTTTTTTTCAACGCTTTGCTGCCATCTAGTGGACACTCACTCAAAAGTCAGTCAGTGTTACAACCCAAATACAACCCACGAATGTTAGATTAGAAGTAATCCAGAAAATATGAAAACTTTAAAAGATTTTGCAAACACCATATATTTATTGATATTTATAATACTTAATAGGTACTCCTCTGATAAATACATATGTACGAGGCCTGTTTTTATTGGCAGGCATTTCACATTCATACCAGGTTCAGTGCAGCCCAAGAGTCCAAACCAAACAACACGCATTAGAACACCAACATTATGGTCTCACCCCTTCATCTGCTCAGCAGGTATACAACTTCATTTTTGGTTACTGATTGCCCTTGCTTTATTAAAAATTTTGACAACCTGGTGGGCTGGAAACTATTAGTGGGCAGAAGATTACAGGGAGAAACCAACTTTAAATTTAGATAATTGTTGAGGCTGGTATCCAACCTGACATGAACATGTTGTAGCTAACTGGCTATAATTGAGCCTATACTATTTAATTCTGAGTCAGACATTACGCAGAGTAACAAGGCGATTACCATAAATATGTATTCATAGTATATAAGGCTACCTGAGTCACTAATTCATCCAAGAAGTGTTTGTTTATTCACTACCATTTCCCATATAATTCAGCTGTGCTAAAAACGTTCTATATACTAATTGTCTGGTTGGAATAAAATAATTAAGTTACTCTCTGATTGGTTAGGGTAAAAGGTGTAGAGTTCCTTGGGAGGGGAGGGTGCATTCATGCTTGTGTCGGTGAAGCAGCAACAGAGGGTGACAATCACAAGTGTGTGGTAGTGTCATATCTTTCAGAAGGTAACAGACGGGTGGGTACGAGGAGCTCAGGCGGGCTAAAGGCATTGAAGAGACCCTGTGTTTTTAAAACGTATACAGTTCATAGCAGCCGATGTGTCTTTTGTATCAAAGACCCACTGATACATTAATCAGTTTTGCATGACATCAACCCAGGTTTAAAATTAAAATGGTTGGTTTATCCAAGACAGTTCAGAGGAAAGGGTTGTTGCTGTGGGCCTGTGTACGTGGGACCTGCCGTGGGGAGAGAGGCAGTAGGGGCTGGGGTAGGTTCGTGGGCATTTCTAGGATGGCTGCAGGAGGTTGAGTGAATGACGAGGGCAAAACGGGGAGCTGGTGGTGCAGGGGCAGAGGCAGAGAGGGGCTGTACGAGAGCATATGGGGCGGCAGCGGAGACGTTGAAGCTGGACGCATCTGGTTCAAAGTGAGGCGAGGCTGGTCACAGTGGAAAGGGTTTGTGGGAGAGGGACTGCTCAGACCTGGAGAGAGAAAGGCTCAGTTAGGTTTGCATTTAGATGGACAAAATAACATAAATTATATGAAAAAGTGTAATTTTGAGTATCTCAATTTCATTTCAAAGATTGTTAAAGGTTTTTGTATATAAGCAACCAATAACTTACAGTTCATTATATCATGTTTCATTTAATATATCAATCACTGGTTATGAATGTCAGACCTTCTAAGTTCTTGTTGTGACTTATTAAATGTTTATTCCCAAGGGAAAACAGAGTATCATGGACATCACTGCGAGCCCTACTGTTGATCATACTGTGTGAGCCCAAACCTGAGAGGAAGGGGTTGTTGTGCGTCTTTGTGGGTGGGTTTGAGGGAATGAGTGTGTCCAGATTGACCAGTGAAGCACCCGTAGGACCCAGG
>KN469801.1:18218-35141 GCA_000787095.1 Periophthalmodon schlosseri
CGTCGCAGGGGTGCTGAGAGGAGGTCCCAGTCGAGACAAGTTAAACATCTCTGGGCTGGATGAGTCCCTTCCATTGATTTGCGGTTTGGCTGAGGGCTCTGTCCCAAATGGATCTGACTCTCCCCCAGCAAAGGGGTCTAAGACGGGCTTGGCACTGAACAGCTCCACATCTGGATTAAAACATTTAGGTTAGGTTAGTCAGTTAGTATGACATATACATTCATATCAGATTGAAATGATTTCAAATGTGGACAGATAAAATGACTTTATTGTGTCTAGATCATTGCAGTGTAAGTGTTTGGGCTAAAATCAACACAGGACCAGTACTACAGCGCACCTGTGGGACTGGCGGGCAGAGGAGAGTTCACTTGAGGATATTCTAGTTTGGACTCGTCTTCATTTTGTGCTATAAATGGACCTGCCACACCATTGTCTGGAGAGAAACAGAATGTACTTTTTAGTTAGTATGTTCACCATTATTTAAAAGAAGTTGTGAAATAAAAAATTAAATATTTGTAAATGCCCGACCACTCTCAGAAGGGCTGTGCCACTCATCATTGACCGCTCTCGATGACGGGGGCGGGGCTTCCCAGGGGTCTGTGCTGGGGCTGGAGCATGAGGCCCAAGGATTTGATGATTTGGAACGTGAAGGTGTGGGTTCTGTCCAAGGACTGTCCCTTACAGTATGAGTATGAGCGCCTGTAAAAATATGAGATATGCATATATATATATATAATTATCGCAATATGTGGGGCGTGTCACTGACCAACAGAGTTCCAGGGGTCACTGTTAGACTCAGCGACTGGTTTTGAGCTCCATGGGTCCGAGGAGGGAGGAGGACCCTCTGATGAGGGTCCAAAAATGTCAACCAGGTCCAACATGGCTGACTGCAAAGATGATAAGAATTCATTTAAGTTAAGGAGTCACAGACCTGCTCTTTTTATGTAATAAAAAACAACAGTAGAGACATTGCATAAATGAATTGGTATGTTAGTCAGCCCAAGGTTCATAAAGCAATATCAACTATAGAAGACCAATGGTTTATAAAGGTCTGAACAAGCGGCTTTTGGCTTATACATAATATCAGTGTATATCTGTAAAGAAAATTTTATTGAATAAGCAACAAAAAAAAACAAAAAACAAAGTTCCCCTACTGCCTCTGGTGTGTGTTATTGGTGTGCTCACTGGGCACAGTGCTAAAGAGCCTAATAAGTACTGTGCTTTCAGATAAACGTCATGCTGAGCTCAAGGTTAAAGACAGTGGAGTAATTATCATGCAGCAGGCACAACTTTGTACTCAGCTCTTTCTACTGTTACAGCTGAAGCTCACTTATTATGCTGATTTATGTTCTTAGTCCTTTTGCGTCTTTTCAGAGTCCAAACTTCACTGCGATTTTTACATTTTTCCAAGAACCACCCACAAAACCAAATGCAGCCGCCCACTACTCCATGCTTTTACGCACATAGTGAACCCATAGGTCTTGTATGCACCCACACACACAAAAAATATATTAAAATCACCTCCTGTGCCCCTGCCTGGCTCTCTCTGCGGCTCTCGTCCAAGGCCTTCTGCAAAAGAGACTCGTCTCCTTGGCGACAACGCTGTTCCTGCGGGTGGACCACAGCTTTCACTTCAGCAGTGAACAGCTAAAAAACATTTATTCATGCCTGGTAGCAATTATACATATAATGTGATCAAGTAGAAAATAGTACAAAATACAAAATAGTGTAAAACAGTGTACAAAATAGCTGCCCCTTTCCCTGTTACCATAGAGATGGATGAAGACTACAGATTGTTAAAACGTTTTTCTTAATTGGTTCAATTATTGTTAAAAAATTAAATTAAACCAATCAAAAAAATAATATATATATAAATATAATTTGTCGGTTGCAAAAACATAACAATTTGTAGCTGTGTGTTTTCATCCATCTCTATGGTAACAGGGAAAAGAACAGCTAACTGAGGATAGGTGGGTGAATATATTTAAACTGTTCCCTCCTTATTGGATTTGTTATGATAAAAGAGTTTATATAAGTTTGTTTTGAATGTGAGTGCGGATGATACTTTGTAATAAATGTGCTTCACCTTCTGGCTCTCCTCTCGACTCATTGCAAGGGCCAGCTGTAGCTGCAGCTCCTCCTCTCCGCTGGTCTGGGGTCTGGCCTGCTCCAGGTCTGACGCAGCTCGTGGAGAGGAGGAGGACGCTAAACAAAAACAGAGACAATAAGAGACCTCTCTAATTGAAGTGGTCCAGGATCATGAGGCACAGGAGGGTCAAATGAATCTCCTCCAGCCTACGCTGCAGTGTTGACTGTGCAACTGCTGAACAGTGCTGGTTGAGCCAAAATGCTTCGTTTCAGCACAAAATGTTCACTGGGACCTAGTGTAATATCAGTGTGTATCTTATACATTAGACATTTACACACAGCTGCTATGCCAGGAATGACAGGAATGACATTAGTGCTCACAGTTAAAGGAGGAAGGAGAGCCTCTGGAGCGGCTGAACTCTTCTCCATACAGGACGGCCATGCTGGGCTGGCTGGTGCGTCTGCCTGGGTGGTAGGATGGAGGGATGCCCCCGTATGCACCCCCAGAACCTCCTCCTCCACTGCCTCCACCCGCCATCCTCTCTTTGGTCTTCAAGGCTTGGCTCCGCTCCTGGCGCAGCCGCTCCTCATCTTTCAGGAGACACACCAACTGTCTGGCCTTTTCTCGCACGTTGGCCCCTTGATCGCGACCATCACGGTCAATGTACTGAAAGTCTCGAAGAGTCTATCCAATAGAAACAAGAAAGTCTGATTAAAAAGAGGTCATGGCAAATACAAACTTAGGTATTTTACTTACTTTAAGTGCATATTTCTGTACACACTGATCAGACATCAGTATGATGTGTTGGATTACAAAGCTGATGTGTTAGATAGCTAAAATACTGGATCAGTATCTTCCAAACCACACTCTTAGTTTACACACTAACAATGATCAGGCCGTCATGTAGTAGATTTGTTTATATGTGCCCATTTGCACGTTGTAGAAGATAAGTGACAAGACACACCCCCTTATGGAATCAAGGGTTATATCTGATCGAAAATACTAAACACAAGCTTTTTTATAAGATACTCTCAAATCTATCTATCTATCTATCTATCTTGTAAGTCAAGTACCTGTATGGTGAATGCATTTTCCCGACATTGCTGAGCTACTCTTTCAGATCCTGTCTTCAACAAATAATCCAGTAACGTTAGGGCCTGCACAGAAGTTAATATTGTCAGTTGATGTGAATTAAACCAGTACATCAGTGTGATTTGTGGTCTTTGTAGTATAAAAATGACCTTGTACACATGTCTCCAGTTCTTCCCGCTGTCATTGAGCCGCTTCCACACCATGCCCATGACCTCAGCAAACGCCACCACATTGAAGGTTAGGTCAGCGATTTCTGACATGAGCGAGGAGGACGGGCCCCATGGATCGTTTGACGTGGCCTCCCGGACCTGCACAGCACCACGACATGCAGTTTGTCTCACTCAGAGGCAGCAGCAGAGCACACAACACAGTTTAAGCACAAAATCAACTCAAACTCAACTTTTGCACGTTTTTATCACCTCCTGACAAACAGGAAGCACATTATGTAGGTACTGTATGTATGTTTGTATACACAGAGTTTAATTCCTGACACAGAGATATGTTTTTACTGTTTCAGAAAACAGGTTTGGAGTAGAGTTAGACCGTTCAGATTTTGTTCACTTTGAGTTTAGTTGAGGAGAAAAGCCATGATCAATAAATAAAAAAAAAAGAAATGAAATTATATGTGAAATTATATACATTTATTAAATTAAGGTGACAATTAGGCTAACTAAATGAATAGATCCATTTGCTTGACATCGAGCTGATAAACTTGACCAAACTAATTTAAGAAGTTAGCATAAGGAGTAAGTTGTGTTATATTATAAATAGCAAACTGAAATAAAATGTATACAAGTGGAAAATATATTCACTTATAAAGTTAAATCCTCATAATTAAACTCAACAGTTTATATGACAGATTATATCAAGTGCTACTTTTCTTCTATTCATGGGCTTCAGCTTCCTATTATATGCAACATTTTTCTCACTGAAAATATATATTTTGTTTTAAATGCTAAATCACTATGACACTCCTAATTTCTCATCATTCTGAAACCCATGAATTTTTGACAGAGAGATAAAACAAAAAAAAACTGTACCAGACAATAGATAAAAAATATGCAATTTTAGTTGAAAGTAGATAGTAGGATTTTTTGGCTAAAGAATATCAAAAATATTTCAGTACAATGAATTAAAATTAATCAAACAATTTTCTTTGTGAGATAATAAAGAGTGATGTGTCTGAGATTTTGAGAGAGAGGGCTCATTTTAGAGTAGACTTATATAAACACATAAAGTACCTTGATCTCCGCCTCTGAATAGTTGTGCACAATATTCTTCACCTGTCGACGCAGGGCAGAGGTTGTCATGGCGACCGGTGTCAGTGGGAAAAGGGAGTGAAGAACAAACACGGACCAGCCGCAACTGAGGGCGACACAGTAACTTCCACTTTCTCAGGCTGATAAAGGACATCCCTGGAAGTAAAACACAAGTAGTATTATGTGCATTATATGGAGGGAAAAAAACAACAGAAAACAGATGTAATGTACTTTAATGATGCTGCAATTATTTTCAGTATAATCCCAAATGCATATCCTTTTTGTATATTCTATTTAATAACTGTAATAAGTATCCATGATTACATTTCATATATATTATAATGCAACTAGTCGCTGCAACCATATTGTAAACAACATCCCAAATAGCAGCTGCCTCTAGAAGAAAGTAGGTCATCCAAAAGCAGTTTTTCAGGTGTCTGATCAAACTTAACATTCACTTATTCAGGCCAGCTCTTCCACTCACAGGCAAATGACACAATGCGCACTCCCAATCCACTTTCAGAAAGGGGCCCCTGGGGATCCCGGCACTGAGAGCAACAGAGGCTCACTCAACAAGTTCTGTACAGGCATGACCCATCAACCCAAACTGAGACAGGCCTGAGCCAACCACTTCAATTCTGTACCAGTGGTGACCTACAATCTGCTCAGTAACAGATCATTTATATTCATGTAGATGTGTTTTGTATTATTTATCTTCTTTTGTTCAAATACGTAAAAATAAAATGTAAAGTTTGAAGAAGAAATGTTTGAAGATACAGTATGTAACTTTCTGGAAATCACAGTCCACCTGCACGATTCCCTGGAAATAGAAAGTTAAAACTATTTGGAATATTCTCCACTAAAAGAGATAGGTTTTATGCCATACTGTGGAAGTCTATAAGAGTCAAATAAGGTTTGTGGAGATGTAAGCTCGCTCACAGTCAGGACATGCGCTTCTACATTTTTCAGTGCAATACAAAAACAAACCCTAAAAACGTGCTTTTATTTAAATCCAATTTTAGGCTAAAAAGATACATGTGACTTTAAGTTAACTTGAAAAAACACAAACCAGACAGTCCTTGTACATTACAGCTACATTGAACTCACAGCTGCAAAAGGAGAAAAACAGAGTGAAACAGACACAAACCAAGGCCAAAAAAGAAACTGTGCTTCAGCAACTTCAGACAATATCACCTTTCTGCGACTTCATGTTGTGCCATGATGAGAGTACACACCGCTCTGCTGTGCAGGCTGAATCTGACGTCTCCAAATACTGTGTGTGTGTGTGTTTCTGTGTGTGTGTGTGTGTAATATAACATAAGAAAGGCAAGCAAGATATATAGAGCACATTTAGCCAATAGACAAATTAAACTGGCCTAAAGACAGAATGAGGGCATTTTTCTTGGGTTAGAATAAAAAGCGCCACAAAAGACAATACAGCAATATGGCATTAATATGTCATTACATTTAATTAAATTCCAGTGTTTAGATAGCAAGCAAATCAGTCTGTGCCTGCTATGGATCTGATAAAACAAACAAAAGGAGGGATTTCATAACTAAGTCACCACTTAAAGGTTTCTAGAAAAAAACAGACAAGATCCCTAATAATAGCAACAGAGCTCCAAGGTCATACGTTCCCTGCAAGAGCCCGACTTAAACTGAACTGTTTGTTTTAGCCAAAACTACTGGCACCATAGACACTCTTCTCTGATGCGTCAAAACTACTCACTGTTTACGTCACTTCGTTATCCACGCTAAACAAAGCGCATGCGCGTTAATCGCAGGTATGTTCAGGTGACTGAGGGCACAAGGATGGGGTCTGCATGAAGCAACGCTGCCACAGTCAATCAGAGACGCCCCCTTTGCGGATGAGAGCACGTTGCGTTGAGATGCGTTAGGTTATATCCCACTTGCGGTACAGATTAAACAAAATGCCCGTGAACACACACATGCTCTCCCAAAGTAGAAACAGCAGTCACTTGCCGCGTGTCCCTACCTCAGCCATCACCCATCTTGCCCGGTACACCGAGCATCTTCAGCGCTCGGCTCCTTCCTTTCGAGCTTTCTTCAGCGTCGCCAGCAGCTTAGCATCCCCTCGCCGGGATATGGGCTCTGCGGACAACCAGTTAACCCTGCACTGCTTAATAGTGAACACAACCGCTATAAATCTGGAGCACAGGAGCGGGAAAAGGCCTATTCCGAATGATGGAGGCTACTCACGCGGCCAAACGGTGCTAATATCCGCATAGGACAAGGATAGCCACACGACCCTCTCTCTCAAACCCTCTCTCACGCGCTCACGGCCTGGGAAGCAGCACTCGGAGCGCGCACAGCAATCACAACGCGGTGCGTAAAAGAGGGGCGGTGCGTGAGGAGCGTCATGTGCAAAGTCAGCATCCCCGCTAACCGAGTGTCATCCAATCAACTATGACAGCAGAAGAAATCTACTTTGATGATCCACTTTACTCAGAATAATAATAATAATAATAATAAAAAAAAAAATACAAATAAATTGTTTAAACTTTTATTATTTTATATTTCCCCTTGCAGCGTTGTGGCAGTATCTAAGGGAAGCCTCTCTTCATCAGTAAGGTCACAGAGGTACTCCACGAGATTTTCCATCAGTCCATAAACCTGTTAAACAGTAACAAAAGGAAAACAAAAACTGTAAACATGCCACATTGAAAGGACTAGTATGCACAATGCACTTGATTCATGCTTTACAGATACTTCTGACCTTTTGGTGAAGAAGCCTGGTGTAAATGTTCATCATGTTGATGTCAGAAGTAGGGTCTTCACAGGGGTGCTCCTGTAGATGTAAGTCAGCCTCCTTACTGTGACTGTCCTTCCTTGGCTTTCCCAGGCCAGTGCGACTCTCTCTGCCTTTCTTTCTGTCCTGTGATAATACAATAAAGACATGTAAATAGTGCTACAACATCATTTAGTTTGTGTGTAATCCATAACCGCAGTATAGTGTAACAGTGTCATAAGCACATCAGACCTGTGTGACACGGCCTGACCTACAGTGGCCTGTACAGGTGCAGTGCATTCACACTTGGGCTCAGATTTAAAAATTCAGGTACACATTTTCACAGCCAGTGTGCTGTTGCCATGGTAGCACAGGAGAAATAGATGGTACCATAAACATGACTCAACCAATACAAGAGGAAAAATAAGGAGGAAAAAAAGGAGGAAAAAAACTATCTGATCTATCTTTGAAAGTAAAGTATGTTACAACAGCTACATTACAAATAAGCAAAAAACAAAGATGCTTTACTGAAGCTTGAATGAAGGGCTGAATGTGACCCATGACTTTATCATTCAAGTGGGTTAAGTGTTAAATTTGCATCATGACCTAAATAAGCATTTGAAGCTGATTTCCCAGATTCTAGATGACTAACTCACCTCATTTTGTTTGATTGGTGTCACTGTGTCCTTTTTAGACTTGGTCAAAGTCTTTTCCTCTTTTATAGAAACTCCTGCTTTTTTATCAATCTTTTCTTCACTTATACTTGCAGTCAAATCTGTGGTGCAATAACACAGAAAATACAAAGTCAATGGAAGTGCAATAATAATTACCGGTAATTACCGGTATGGTTTTCATACTTACCATGGTCCAAAGAGAAGTCTTCTTTTTTATTTTCTATTTTATCCATCCATGTGTCTTGCCCCGAGAGTTGGAGCAGGTGTGTGAGCCTCACAGCCTCAATAGTCAGGGTGTCTAATGGCTCCCTCCACAGCAGCGGCCTGCAGGAGGCAGCATACACCATGTTCACTGCCCTAAGAGGGCAATAGGGTCCAAGTGCTATACACACAATACAACCTCTTTTGTTGTTTGTAGTTCTTGAATATCTTAAACCCTTTCAATCATGCCCCTCTAACTTCTAACTTCTTACATGAACATCACTCAGTGAAAACTCTTTCTGCATCTATAACTCCTGTGAGCAGTTATGTGTAAAATTGTCAGTACAATGGATTTTGGAAAACACTAAACCAGTTCATGAGATGCCACACTTTCTTTTACACTTGTGACTAAATACATTCGTTGCTGTCATGTGATTTGATCATTATATACTGACATAATAAACACATGTATCTAATGCACTTTATTCTTACCCTATACCTGCTGCTGTTGCACTATGCATTTTACGTGAAGGTTCAGAGAGCTGTAGGAGCACAGAGTTGAGCTGGGCCAGCCCTGTGTCTTGGTTGAAGCAGACATCGTCTGTGTCAGTAACAGGTAAAGAGAGCAGAGCCTAGAGGAGGAGACGAATGTGTGATGAATAAAGTCCACCATATTGTTTTTGATCAGCGTTTATAAGGTATGAGTCCTTGTACCTGTCGTAAAGTGCTGACAGACAAATCCCAGTCACTTTCTGGTTTGACTTGATGCCACAATTTCTTTAGCTCCTCAACCGGCTGTTTTTTATAACAAATCTACACACAAACAAAATATTGTATGCATGGATGTCTATTAAAGATGATTCTCACTGGGTGTTAGTGTTAATAAGATACATGGCACTCTCTGATAAGGCCTCTAGGGAGATTATTATGGCAGATTACTGATAATGCCAATTTGAACCACATAAATAGGAATAATGACAGAGTGAGGTTACACTGTAATAAGGCTATGACTCACACAGAAAATGAAAAAATACAGAAATAGGGTCTGTTTTTGGACACATGGTGCTTTGTGAAGTTTACCTTAGGGTTTTTACAAAGAAACTCCTGCTCTTCAGTTTGATGGAGCTCTGTGGGGGAACTGGGTCTATCTGGTGTGTGGATCCCCTGCACCAGGTCATACACTATTGTTTGACATATTTTCATTGTCACTACCTTCTCCAACTTTTTCTGGTTATGAAGAAAAAAGAAAAAAAATGCATGTAACATTTGATTTCGGTATTTGTTCTTGGTCCATCTGTCCAGTGTTAAAACATACCTCAATGTACAACTGGTAGTGTGCCGTTTTGTCCTGATACAGAGCCACGCCCCTCAGAGTTACTTGTATGGGGGCTCCCTGTAATAGGACAGGGTGAGTATTTAGCTGCCAGAGCTCTGTTTGGATGCCTGGGGAGTCTGACTTGAAAATAAAGTCTATTTTTTTGGTATCACCGGGAAGGATCACACCTGTAAAAATTATTTGGAGTAACAAAGCATTGTATGGTACCAGTTTAGGGATGAAAGTTCACCAATCTGCTACAAGAGTTTAAAGCTTTAGTCCACAGTTTTATCATTGCAGGGTAGAACCAATAACTTTGTCTGTTTCCTCAATACTTACGAACTTCATACTGTGTTCTTAAATGCAGAGAATAGTTTTGTTTTGTATGTAAAGTTTCAATTTGAACAAACAGTGGAGGCGAGCTGTGCGAGTCCTGTAGGAAGGCGTTTTTACCGGAGCAGGAGTTGAAGTAGAAATGTGGTCTCTTTAAACGCAGCAGCAGATGAGGAAAGTGCTGAGGCAGAGGGAGCTGCTGCCAACTGTAGAAGATGGCTGTGGTTCCCTCATTGTGCAGATCCAGGTGGGATAACTGCAGTTCACCAGTGGAACCCTCGAACAAGATAGTGGTATTGATCCCTACCTGGTCCTGATCAATCATATTTACAGCTTTATTATTATTATTATGAGTTACAAAAGGTCATATTGGAGGTCATAGTGAAGTAATATCATGCATCTCACTTGAGCACTAGTACTCTCCGCACCTGAGTGTTAGAGTTGCCAGTCCAGTTAGCAAGTTGCCCAGAGACTCTTAAGGCAGGGACAGGTGAATTCTTTGACTCTGGTTCCACATCATTACTTTGTAGGACCATGACTCTGAGAAAGAGCAACAAACAGTTGAAGCAAAACATATAAAAAGTGTTTATGCTAGAATTAAAATTACATTGTCAAAAATACAAACTCATGGGCATCTTTGGGCTCATTCTTTTTATTTTTATCCTCCAGTGATGCATTGCAAGTCAAAGTACGAAATGGCTTAGAGGAGCCAATCACTTCCAGTTTATCTATGTCCTGTGAATGCAATGACACAGATCAGATTCAAACGATAATAGAGGCATTATGGTGTGTAACAGGAGACACCCCCCCCTTCCCCCGTAAACAAAAACAACGTCCCCCTGTTGAAATGAATAAAAGATTAGGGATAGTAAACAGCATCTTAATAATATGTAATGAATGAAATCATGAAATATGTACTTTCTATGTTATTCTAGAGACTTGTGGAGCTGACCAGGCTGTTCTGTTTCTGTGTGAGCATATCAGAGTTCAGTCATTGCATTAGCCACCATTGTATAAGGACACACTGCTATCACTGTCATCTCTCACCCACATAGACCAGGCCAGGTATGATGCCTGTTTGCCTCTGTCTTTGGGTTACTGACACCTGTTACTATGACACAAAAGACACTAAATGTGTGCCCTGAACGCTTTAATACGAAATGTAATATAGTCTGTGTGTTAAACATGTGTAAATGAAACAAAACACAACTCCAGAAATGTTTTTGATGACGAAACAACATTATGACATAGATCAGAAAATAGTGTAATATGGGCTCTTTAAAAGTGTATATAAAAATAATGAATCTGGCCAGAATATGAAACCGTGTGAATGTGTAAATTGTGATTATTCTGTTCATAAAGCGGGGCTAGATTAAGACTGCATATGTTTTGATTGTGTATATGAATTTATCATTTGTTTTACCGGCTTTTTGAAATCCACTTCCTGGACAACTTCCACAAGCTTCTGGCACTGCTGCTTCAAATACAGGCTCTGATCCCATCCCCGAGACACCCGGCATGGTGTATCCTTAAGTCCTAGAAACATTACATATTACCAGTGGAATATGTAAAATTAAAGTAAAAGTACAGATACAGAGGTAAAAGTTACTCAAGTAAAAGTATCACATGAAAAAATATACTTAAGTAAAAGTATTTAACTACCAGTTTAAGAGTTAAAATATTTCATTTTAAATGTAGTGACACTGATTAAAAAAAATACATATTTTGTTCAACAATAACAATACAAATTCATTTCTTTTTTTTTCTTATGAATTTTGTGTATTTATTTTTATTTGCTCAAAGCCGAAGCTTGAACTCGAAAGCTTTAGTCAGGATGTTACCACAAAAATGGTAAAAATAACCCATCAAATCATATGAAAAGTACCTTTTACTTTTCAGTCCAGTTCAGAAAATGTAGTGGAGTGGAAAGTACAGATTTTACTTTTCGTCCAGTTCAGAAAATGTAGTGGAGTGGAAAGTACAGATACCTGCTCTCAAATGTAGTGAAGTAAAATTTACTTAAGTAAAGTACAGATACCTAAAAGTTATACTTAAGTACAGTATTTACTACTTGTACTTCGTTACCTTCCACCACTTCATATTACATTTCAATAACTGTGACAAATGAAAACCAAAAAAGCTAAGGATGAATAAAAACTGGGACATGCTTTAGTGGATTTGTGAATATTGTGCTAATTTTAAACCTGATTCCTGACGTATGCTGCATGGTAAGCCAACTTGGGCGCTAGGTTCCCGGATGCCTCTCTCTGTCTTAGTCAGAGTAGCTGCTATGCCACTCATTTCATCTCCATAACGCTGGGGAAGCCTCCAGAACTCACAGCCTACACAGTGACCCTGCAAACACACAGTATATATGACAGCCCATGACTATGAAACCAGGTGACTCAAGACAGAAGATGTGTCATACATAACCAGAGTGAACCAGTGGCAGGACTTCATTTAGCTTGTCTCTTATTTCCTGTGTTTCTCTGAATCTATTAGCATGATTCATCAGTAGGTTTTCAACTGGCCTGCTCAGTAAGCCTCCAGAGATATCAAAAGTGTAACATGTTAGTAACAAAGAACCTGATAGGCCTTAAGAACTCCGGCTTTCTTACCAGATAAACTGTTTTGTTGACGTCTCCGCAGCCTCATATTTTCATTCCAATTCTCCAAAGCATTTTTTTCGACAGCTGGGACGACCTCCCTTTTATGTTCCACAACATTGAGTTTGTGTTTTTTTAAAGCCCCAGATAGATGGTCGCTATTTGGTATTATTTTCAAAAGCTGCATATAAAAAATGTGATAAAACAGAATTCTTAGCACATCTACACACAGCTGAAAAGGGATAGGATTACCTCTGTCTTTCCTCTGGCCTCCACATAAGTCCTGAAGTCCTCCAGGCTACCCAAAATGCTGTGAGGCAAAATCATCCCTTGGTTGTCATAAATAAACCAGTCTGCTTCTACAGACACAACACAATTTATAATCTGAACAAATCCCCATCAATATATTACAATGTGCCAACCTGTGCTTTCCTGCTTGGAATCAGCTGCTTTAATCAGCTCTAAAACAAAGCAGGCGTTTAAACAAAGACAAAATAATAACACAAAATGTGTTAGAAATGTCCAGCAGATGCCCGTTGTTATCTCACCTGAAGCACCTAGTTTACGTGTGTTGATCTTTTTCATTTTATCGTCTCAAGCACTGCTCCTGATTCAGGTTCAGAAAAGTAAACATACAAACATTTTGAAATGCAGCAAAGTCATGGGCTGTTGATTTTATACATAGATAAACATTAGGCTTCAGTTGTCAGGCTATCGCTAAGCTAACTAGACACCCGCGGTTACGGTCCACGTTACCAAGGAAACGGATGCTTTAAATTGTAGCTTCCCAAACCTGCCTTTAGGGGCGCTGTTCGTTTTTACAATGGAGAGAGAGAGAGAGAGATTATTACATGAATTCACTTGAAATCGTTTGCCATTTTGCATGTAGGCATGTTGGCCTGCTTTCATTGAGTGAACTCATTTTACATATGCTAATTGTAGGACCGGCATTAAATTAGAGGAGTGTTACACTTTTCAACTGTAGGCCCCTCCCAAAACGTCAATCATTCGGCTGAGTGGGACGCGCAGTTGGATGGACTAGTCTCGCAGACTATTTAAAGAGGAGAGGCTGCAGCACCAGCATTCAGCGTTCACATAGCCTACACATCAAGTTCACATAGTCTACTACAGGGCTCACCCTGAGCTCAGGATTCATCTCCACCAAAGCAGAATGATAGGAGTAGGTACGCCCGGTGTTCAGACATCAGCTCTGCTGGAAAGTCAACACTCTAACGGGCAGAATGCGGGCTCATCCAAAGTCATGTTGGCGTACAAAAGTGCCTCACAGCACCTCGGGTCCGCGGGCATTAAAGCGGGTCTAGGAATGCTCAAATTAGTCTCATCTCAGTGGAAACGGGAGAAACAGACGTGCTTAGATTCAGCGCTGCGACTTCAGAATGGCAACAGCAGTCTCCAATGCAAACGGTCTCCTCTAGACCATTTGGCTGCACTGATTCTTCAAAGCCATGCGCAGCACAGACACATTGCCCAGGATCTGCGAACAGATTCCACTGCGTACACAACAAAGCCACAGAACTGTAAGCGCATTGTAGTTCTTGGTGCGCCACGCGTCGGCAAAACCTCTATCTTAAGACGATACCTTCGAGATGGATTTGTGGAAGAGTACAAACCGACCTCTGAAGACTTTCTCCGAAAACTGTTCCGTATACGCGGAGAGACTTACCAGATTGACATCCTGGACGCGTCTAAGGAAAGAGACTTCCCTGCCAAACGGAGGCTATCTATCCTGACCGGTGCGTATCTCTGTGCGTAGTGTGGTGTATTTTAACGTACCTATGTTGGAACACATCTGTTAATGTGATGTTTTAATGCTTTACAGGAGACATTTTTCTTCTGGTTTTCAGTGTAGATGATCGCAGCTCTTTTGAAGAAGTGTGTGCTCTTCGAACTGAAATATTGGCAGCAAAATCCAAACTCCCAAAATCGTGTTTACCAGATCAGTGCGCACTGGTGCCCTTGGTGGTGTGCGCAAACAAAGTGGATCTCCATCAGTCCGCGAGAAAGGTGTCTCCCACAGAAATTTTTCAAGAATTTGGGAACGACTGTGAATACTTTGAAACGTCTGCAAAAGACAGCACTAATCTGGAGAAAGTGTTTGAAACACTCGCGAAGAGAGGTGGCCTTCCGACAGAGACTGGTCCGTCCCAGCATCGCAAGGTGTCTCTCCGTTCATATCAAGCCATGCGCACAAGCCGTGCGCATTGGAAAGGGAACCAAGGGCCAGGGCGAGACGATCCATGCGGTGCGCTTTATCCTTTGGCTCGTAGGCCCAGCTTCAGCACGGATCTGAGACATGTTATTGGGCCGCATACCACAGGGAAACCCAACAAAGCACTTGAAAAATGTCAGATTCAATGAGTTATGGTTTAAATGATAATAAATAAATGAATAAATAAATAAAACCTCATAGTGTGGGACGTTATTTTGTCAATATAACAAACGCCTCCGATTTAAAAGATGTAATACACGTGGGAGATGAACCATAACCTTGTTTGACTGTGGTATAATGTAAGCTACACTCAATAATCTATTTTCTCCTCTCTCGCCCACATCATCCTGTGAGTGTCGTGAATGTGCGAGCTTCCATCCCACACATCCATTATGAAGCCTACCTCATAACCTCATGGTCAAACATCATATAGGCCTGACTTAGGTCATATTTAAATTAAACACACCATTAAATGATTTCACATACAATGCTCTGATGTTTGGATATTTTATCTTGAGATATTATCCTTTATCCTTCATAGCTTATCAAATTTGCGTTGATAAACAGGCTAAGGAAAACAAAAACAAAATCTCTTACGCCTATTCACAGTGTACACTACATCCCGGCCGATCTATTTTAGCCTCTCTGTGAGCCAGTCATATCTCTAAAGTAGCCGACTTAAGAAAAAAAAGTTTATGGAAAATTGCCGCGACCTGATGCAAGACAAATGCTGTCAACACAAAGGGCTGCTGACGTGGGAGTTGTTCCGGTGCAATCAGTGATCATTTCAGAGCAACACAATGAAGAAATTAGACCTACTGCCTCACGCACATGGATCAAACCAAGACTACCGGACTACGGCAGGAGCCTGTCTAAGCTCGAGGGATGTCTGTGGGCCCTCGCTGCATCGTCTCTACAAACTACTTTTCTTTTTTTTTCTTTTTCTTTTCTTTCATTTTTTCATCACACATGCGCGCCGCAACAACTTTATTTTGTACTCACCCAAGACTTTATTGTTATTATTTTTATGTTATCGATTTGGAAACAGCCTATGAATTGTAGTAGACAGTAGATACATAGTGCCCTCTATCGACTGAACACTGCCATAGCTGGGGTCAGATAGGTTATAGTTTCTTCTACATTCAAAGGCTATGCCAGAATTGCTTACTAGGCCTGCCAGGAAATCGAAAGTAACGCTACCGACTTAAGATAATGACTTCACTTTACATTTCTCTGGAGATCATCATCAAAATTCAGCTGCAAGAAGGATCGCCACTTTCTTGGAATTATTATTGTCAGAATCAAACAAAGTACCATTATGATGATTATTAACAACGTTTAATCTATTGTACTTAGACTACCAATTCACCCTCAGAGACCCTTCATGCTTCTTCTATATGAGACTATAGCACCACCAAGTTCCAGAACATGGACCAAACACACAAAGATCACATTACTAGGCCTACTCCGTGTTTTCATCAAAAACGTTTACTAGAATATAAACAAGGTCCTGTTTTCCAGAATGATACGGTAACAACAATTCAGGGATCTGTTCTATTTTGGCTATTACAAAATATGAAAAGTAAGTAATGCAGAACACTAGATCTCACTCAGCTCAACACTCACTTCTCTTTATCTTTTTAAAGTTTTGTTCCTCAGCTAAGCGAAACTGGTAAACACATGTGGTAAGAACAAGGAAGTTATTTTCAGTTGGCGTCAGAGCTTTATTAACTATAATAATCTACAAAAGAATGTTGTTAATTTGATTCTGAAAAAAAAAAAATCTATTCATAAGAGAGGTGTGGCTAAGGTAGCAATTTTACAGAAGCCCTGAAAAAATATTTTGAACTGAGAAAATTAGAGAGATTAGCTTTTGTTTTGTTTTTTAACTTGCTTCTAAAGGGTAAAATACTAAGCTTACAGAGAATGTTGCTTTTACATGATGATAACACATTAATGAATATAAGCAATGGTGTCCGAAACTATATGGAATTAAAACAGCTATTAATTCATTTCAAAGGAAACATGTCAAGAAAAGACTTGGCACTGACTTGAAAATTCCTAAGCTGTGATCCATTTTAATAGATAAACTAGCTCTGCCTCCTTCTCACCTATACAACTTAAGTATCTGACATTTAAGTTGTACAGAAGCTTCCCTCATACTCACTCAAACAACTGACTTCATTGAAAAAATATGTTTCAAACCAAGATCTCCGCTTTCACCTTGCTTGTGTTGATGGGAGCTTGTGCCAAGGTGGTCAAATCTGGGGGTACGTCATGGTTTGGATTTTTATAGTAGTATATATTGTTTACTGTGGCTTTTACATATGTTTTCTCTTCTGCTTTAAGAACGTAGGATCATTTTGGTCGGGCAA